>CM035439.1:112218953-112396453 GCA_020310875.1 Ceratopteris richardii | reverse complement strand
CGTGGATCTGGTATCGTGCGTTCGAGGCCAATTCAGTGAGAGTTTGAACCCAAAGGGCAAGCTAGAGCAGACAAAGGTGAGTTCTTATCAAGATCATTCACTCAAAGCACTTGAAACATGCACAAAACGTGATTAAAACAGTGCGCAGTATCGCGGGGGGGGGGGTAAAGAGAAGTTATTTCTGAGTTGTTGTGTGATAGAGAGGCCTAGAAGGGAGGAGGAGTGTAAGAGCTGCAAGGGGGTGAGAAAATTTCCACATTTTCTTGTGATTTGGCTTGAGTATCGCGATCGGTTGAGTTCTGGTATCGCGATACCAAAACTCCCTTGTATCGCGATATTCGCCGTCAATATCGTATCGTTTGATACCTCACTTGGTATCGCGATACCGCACTGGTATCGTGACCCTGAGTCGGTATCACGATCGCACAATTGCGGTAGTATCGTATCGCTGGTCATCGACCCTGGTATCGCGATACCATTCTGGTATCGTGTAGCCAAGTCGGTATCGCGATCGCGCTTACTACGGTGATATCGTATCGTCTCCCACTAAGGGCGGTATCGCGACACCATCGTGAGATCGTATCGCCTAGGGTCTCTAATATCGTATCGTGGTGTTCCTAAGGTAATATCGCGATACTATACTCAGTATCGTATCGTGGTGTTCCTAGGGAAGTATCGCGATACTGTCGCAGGTATCGTATCGCTTCCTCCTAGGGTTAGGTATCGCGAAATCTCACAGGTATCGTATCGGCAGAAGATCAGGTATCGTATCGTTGGAATCCTTTGGTATCGTATCGTCATAGTCCCAGTATCGTACCGTGTGCAGCAGGGGTATCGTATCGTCTGCTTCCCAAAGTGGTATCGCGACACCACACTGGTATCGTATCGCCTCTGTGCCTGATATCGTATCGTGGGCATGGTCTAGTATCGTATCGTGTGATTCTGGTATCGTATCGCAGTCAAAGGAGTATCGCCGAGAGCAGTATCGTCAGGAAGTGGTATCGCCGAGATAAACCCTTTCTTTAGTGAGACACTTTGAGCCTTTAGGAGAGCTAACCAAGGGGAATCTAAGAAGTATAAAGGGAGGCTTAGGTGTGTGAATGAACTTGAGGTCAGGAAGAGTGCTAAGTAGCCGAAGGAGTGTCATCTCTTCTATAGGAAGCACTGCTCAGGTCAGTCACCACTCCGTCTACTCAGAGACCTCTAGTGAATCTGAGGAAGACATACCCATGGCATCGGAAGACATGCAAGGTCCAGCACCACATAGGAATTTCATGTCTACAGTGGAAGGTGAGTACCGTACTGCCTTACAATATGTGTCCACAAATACCCAGGAGATTCCAATCTACCTGGATGGCTTAAACAGGTCCGTTGCCAGAATGGCAACAGTACAAGATGTCACCATCATACCACGACCAGCTGTCAAATACGAGGGAGGTGCTTACATTGACAAAATGGGTCACATCTATATAGTAACTGAATTTCCGGAGAGGATCAATGAAAGAGGAGAGTTCATGGATCCCAACAACTCTGAAGAGTTAGTGACCACCCCTAGAGGCAGATCGCAAGTATCACGGGTCTTGAGAGGAGACTTGATACCTCAAGACGACTACTTGTTGGAAGTCTACATGATTCACGGAGCAGACTTATTGCTTCAAACTGACGTACCTGTTCAAGGAATAGGAGAGAGCCCCATGACCTTCTATGAGTTGAAAGACCCAGAGGACGAAACTAGACTCACTTACCTAGATAAGGATCGAAGAAGATATTGGCCGGTAGGTGTCCTAGACAAGGCTCGGCTGAGATATATGGGTGCGCCTGTATTTCCTCAGAGGGAGCAGGCAACTACCTCGCAGAATCCTTTTGGAGATCAACAAGAGACGGAACATACCACATCAGGACAGACCAGTCAAAGAAGTGTGCCCAACCGTACTCATGTACAGTTTGCAACTCCAGGTGAGCACACTCATAATCAGACCCACACAGGGATGGGGAACCATTTCCGACCACCGGTCAGACCACGACCACCTGTGGGAGGACAGCCAGGGATACCTCCATTACGACCAGCTGTCCCGGTTTTCCCTGTAATGCCCAGACCACCTGAACCAATGAGGAGATTGAGACCAATCCAAGTAGCTAAGTTTATGAGAAACCATTATGATGGATCAGGGGAACCATATGATCATATTGCCGAATTTAAACAAGTTCTAAGAGCAGAACAAGTAGAGGACTTCTTTGTGCAGTATGAGTCTTTTGGACTCACCCTCACAGGAACAGCTCTAACTTGGTTCCAACCTTTAGATCCCAATCGATTTGGAAACATGGAACAATTCTTTCAAGAATTCATAGGAGAATTCACAAAGAGAGGGATTAAACACAATTCTGCATCTTTAATCCATAGCTTTAAGCAAAACCCTAATGAAACGGTGAAGACAGCTGCCCGAAGATTCAATCAATACGTGGATAGATGTCCTACGGCTGAGAGACCGACTCAACAAAAGATGATTTCATTGTTTTTAGATGGACTCTCTAATGGGACCCTAAGAACCCTAGTGTATGTGAAGAGGTTGCAAACATTGAGTGAGTGTCTTCAAGAGTGCATCGACTTGGAAGATAACCTTGCTGAGGATCTCAAAGGTACTACCGACCTCACAAAATCAGAAGACTCAAGAAGCACAGTAACGTCCAATTCTAGTAATATGGAAGAACTAGCAGAACTATTAGCTAAGAAACTAGGAGTCCAAGGACAGAGAGCTTACCAATATCCAGCTCAAAGAGTGCCTATGATGAGGAGGTGTAACTTATGTGGAGGAGAACATCCCACACACTTGTGTACCAGAGGAGGAGCCGGTGCACAACCCATGTATCCACACAACAGACAGCAACAACAAGGGACTTCTTCATACTGCCACATCGAACAAAAATATACCAACCATACAACTGAGAACTGTCCCTTTAATAGGCAAACACGACCTGTCAACCCACCACAATACCGACCTTATGGATACCCACCTAGAGAGCTTGGTAGGGAGATGCCTAGATACAACCCGTATCCGGTAGGAGCTCCAAGACAATACGAGCAAGCACCGTACCCACCACCACAAACAGTGCTGGGACCCCAATTGTCACAACCTCAACAAGTTGTACCTGTGAAGTATACTCAACCAGAAGAAAACTTGGAAAGAGCCATAATACCAGCTTCAATAGCGACCAATGTAGAATCAACCAACCAAGGGTATGAACCTCCACCAGGAGAGTACTATCCATATGAAGCCAACATGATGGAATATGAACCAGCATACGACGGGGCTTATTATGGATATGAAGGATTTGATCAGACCTATGGAGCGGAAACTGCAACTTTAATGTATACAATGCCCAAGACACAACAACCGTTGAGACCTCCTATTAGACCACCCGTGCAAAGAGGACCATGTTATAGATGCGGAGGGGATCACTTCATTCGGGAGTGTCCTCGACCTTACAACCTTCCACCACCCAGGATTTGGGAAGGATACTGTAGTGATTGTGGGAAAGAACATCTTTTCAGAGATTGCCCTAAGAACCCTACAAAAACTCAAGGTCCTGCACCAATCAATGTAATAGAGGTCATAGAAGAATCTGGAAGTGATAAGGAGTACACTGTACCGCTAAAAGCTATTACTAGAGCTCAAGCAAAACAACAAACAGGAAAACAAACGGAAGAAAAACCAGAGCACAATAAAACAGTAGAACCAAACATTCAAGTAGTCAAGGATTCAGAGAACTCATGTGAGAACACCCAAAACACCAAAGTACAAAAATGGAAAGAAAGACGAGAAAAGCTCAAAGAGAAATGGGCAAGAAACAAGGGCCAAAACAACAAAAAACAAGCGAAGGGTTCTAGAAAACATAACGAACAACAAATGCATAAGGAGACCCCTGAAACACCACCAATTAGCTCAGAGGCAAAGAAGCCAGGATCAATTCTAGCTGACTCAAAGCCAGAGGAATTGGACATGTGGCTAAAAGCGTACCAAGCTAGAATCAAAATGGGACCAAACCTAGAACAACATGAAAGACTCTATCCTCAAGGGGAATTAGAGAAAGAAAGACTGGCGATATGCAAAAAACTCATAGAAGTAGCACAGGCGACTCTAGAAAAGACTATCCCAATTTTGCCTGAAACAAGGATCGCACAAGAACTATATGAAGAGTACATACAACCTAAAGATAAGGAACCTAGTCGAGAAGATGATCGAAATGAACGAATGAAATCTCAAGAAGAACAGGTATCCATAATACCCGACCTAGAGGAAGATTGGTCCAAAGACTTGTGGAAAAGAATTAGAGAAGAGCAATGGAAAAAGGATGGAATCAGTCCACCTCCTTTTGAGGAAATAATGGGAGCAGAAAGTCACCAAGATCATAACCTAGAGGAAGCATATGAGGAAGTGTCAAGATTTGATAAAGGAAGAGAGGAGACCATGAGCATCTCAACGCTGCCCAACTATATGGGAGAATATGAAAGAGAGTCGGTAATAATACGAGCACCCACAGTGCATGGGAAAGAAAAAGGGAACTCAGAAGAGAGTTCACACAATCTAACAGAACTTAAGAAAACAAAGGTGCAATGTAAATTGACGGTGGAAGAGTTGCTTCAACTTAGACCACATCTATGGAGACAGCTAGCAAATCAAATAGAACAACCGGCAGAGCAAGGAGAAATGAAAGGAAAGGAAAAAGAAAACCACTCCAAAATACGTGTTCCAGTTGATAAAGTAGGAGAATTTAGCGAAGGAGATGAAGGTAACACGTGCTTACCTGTCACCTACAATGGGTACATGACCAAGGCCATCTTAGACACTGGAGCCGGAGTAGGAATTGCAACGAAGGAAATTTGGGAAAAGTGGGGTAAACCAGCCTTACGACCCACTCGCATGAAGTTACAATTAGCAGATGGACATGTAGAGAAACCCCTAGGAATATTGGAAGGAATTAGGTTAACCACGTGTGGAGTAGAGTTTGAACACACATTGGCCATCTGTAAGTTCGAAAAAGCAAACAATTATGAAATGATATTAGGACGACCATTCATGCGACAGATGCGAGTAGTACAAGATTGGGGCAGAGATTCATTATATCTCCAACATCAAGGGAACACTACCAAGATAAACCTGCACACATTCGCTTATCGGGATGTCCCTCCATTACAATGGAATCCAGTCCACAAAGAAGAGGACGACCTGTCCATTCACAGTGCGGGATCAAGTGACCAATCTTGGATGCACGAGGATGCCCAGTTGTGGATGTGCAAAGAAGCCAAGAAGGAGGAATGTAAAAAACAATTGTGGCCAATAGGGCACCCTAATTATCGATCGGTAGAAGACCCCGATTATATGCCTCAAATTTTCTCAGATGAACTCTTTGAACCACATGGCTGGATGGAAATCCTAGCCACATTGGACGTTTGTGTGAATGAAGAAGTATTGACGATGAACGACTGTATAGACGAGGAAGGATATGATGTGAACCTCTACATGGTTATCCTCCAAGAAGTAGAAGCAGGAGAAATTGTAGAGGAAGAGGAGAAAGAAGAATACGAAAGCATAGAAATGGAACCAGAGTTCGACTCTGAAGAACAATATTTAGAAACTATGCAAAAAGAATCAAAGGAAAAACCGACAGAAGTCTTAGCAATTGACACCATCCCAAGATTACACGAGCATAGAGAGGACACAAGTAAAGTGGAACCTGAACCAGACCACTTCGAAGTTCCAGAACATTTTAAAAGATACGAAGTGGAAGAAAGGAAAATAGCAACTCAAATGCCTAAACGAGAAGCACGAGACGGAGAAGCCTATGATAACAAAGAACAAACCAAAAAAGTGGTTGTAACGATAGAAGACGGAGAAGAGAGGTGCACGTATATTGGAAATGATGTATCAGAAGAAGAAGAAGAGGATCTCATACACCTCATCCGAGAATACCGAGATGTGTTTGCGTGGACGTACAAAGACCTTAAGGGTGTAGAACCTAGCATATGCGCTCATCGAATCCCTATGACTGCAGATGCGAAACCTTCTAAACAACGCCCTTACACATATAACGAGGTTTATGCAGCCAAAATCAAGGAAGAAATTGACAAACTACTAGCGGCAGGATTCATTTATGAGATTGAACACACAGAATGGGTATCGCCACTAGTTGTAGTGCCCAAGAAAAACGGAAAACTAAGGGTGTGTATCAACTTGAAAAAAGTAAATGCAGCAACTATACGAGACAGTTTCCCTTTACCCATCACAGACCATCTTTTGGAAAGAGTTGCCGGCAAGGAGGTCTATAGCTTCTTGGATGGATTCTCTGGTTATAACCAAGTAGCCATTGCAACTGAGGACCAGCATAAAACCGCATTCGCGACGGAATGGGGAATCTATGCATTTAGAGTGATGCCTTTCGGGCTCACTAATGCGCCAGCCACCTTCCAACGATTGATGTGTCATGTTTTCAAAGAATTTCTGAGAAAAAGCATGGAAGTATACGTAGATGATCTGTGTACATACTCAAATCAACGACCAGATCACATACCGGAACTGCGGAAAATCTTCAATAAATGTAGACAGTATAGAGTTTGCTTGAACCCAGAAAAATGTGCCTTCATGGTAAGACAAGGAAAAATCCTAGGACACATTGTTTCAAAGAATGGAATATCTACAGATGAGGATAAGATTAAAGTCATATTGGACTTACCAAGACCCAAGAATGCGAAGGAAGTACAAGCCTTTATGGGACACTGTGGATATTACCGTAGGTTTATTCACATGTATGCCATAATTGCTAAACCCTTATACGGTCTATTGACTCAGTTCACTTGGACGGACGAGTGTGAGAAGGCCTTCAACGAGCTTAAAAAGAGGCTGAGTACAGCCCCAATTCTAAAATCACCCAACTGGAACAAGCCTTTTCATATTCATGTTGACGCTTCTAACTATGCAATTGGATGTATCCTGGCTCAACCGGCCGATGAAGGAAAGCTTGATCATCCAATCGCTTACGCGAGTAGACAACTAAACCAAGCTGAGAGAAATTACACGACTACTGAAAGAGAGGGCTTAGGAATGGTCTATGCAGTGAAGAAGTTTAGACATTACCTCTTAGCCAACAAGTTCAAATTCTTCATTGACCATCAAGCCTTGCTGTATCTAGTCAATAAGCCTTGCAACACAGGGAGATTGGTACGATGGTTCTTGTTACTAATGGAGTTTGACTTTGAGGTAGTGGTCAAAAAAGGAAACACACATGTGAGAGCAGACCACCTTTCTAGGTTAAAACACGGAGAGCCACCTAGCGGAGTGCCGGATGAATTACCAGATACGTATTTGTTTAATCTTGAGGTATGTCCAAAGTGGGCGGAACGACTAATTCCTATACTCACCCATGGCCCTCAACACTCAATAAATAAGGATAGCAAAAAAGAGATTCTTCAAACAAGAAATTTACACATTGTCGCAGGAAGTATGTATTATAAGGAACCAAACGGTGTCTTATCAAGATGTGTCGAGGAGGACGAGCAGAAGCAATTAATTCACCAGGCACACAGAAACAAGTGGAAAACCCATCAAGGAATGCAGGGAACAATACGAGAATTAAAGAGGTTAGGCGTATATTGGCCTGATATGTCCAAGGACGTTCACGAGCATGTGAGTAATTGTGGGGAATGCAAAGAAACTATCCCTGAGGATCACGTGTCCTTACCATTTTCTACCATAGCGCCTAATTGGAGTAAAGCACTAGTGCAATTCCTCAAAACCAAAGAGCACGAAATAGGAGCTAGCCTAGCAAGAAAGCGATCCCTAGAAGAATTGAGCAAAGATTATGTGATAATGGGAAAACAGTTGTTCAAAAGAGGAAGAGACAATCAACTCAGATTATGCGTGCATGAAGGAGAGTATCTTCCCATATTAGAAATGGCACACACAGGAGCTGCGGGAGGACATTTTTCAGCAGATAGAACGGTCAAGATGATTCTCTTTGCAGGCTTGTGGTGGCCAACTCTACATATGGATGCTGAAACATATGTGAGAAGTTGCGAAATATGCCAGAGAGCGAAATATCCCGTTCGAAAAGACGACATGCCTTTAAGACCCATGGTTTGTGCAAGAGCATTTACCAAGTGGGGAATTGACTTCATAGGACCCATCAATCCACCAGCTAGAGGATCACATGCAGAATACATCATAGTAGCCACCGATTACCTGACTAAATGGGTAGAAGCCAAGGCTACCAGAAAAAATGATGCTCAAACTACAGCAAAATTTCTCTTTGAGCATATTTTCACACGATTTGGACTACCGATCGAGATAGTGAGTGATCGAGGAACTCATTTCCTGAACGAAGTCATTGAATCTCTAATGAATGAATTCTTAGTGATTCATAAAAAATCAGCCCCATACCATCCTCAAGCCAATGGTCAGACAGAGAGTTCCAACAAGGTACTGTGTACCGTATTGACAAAGATTGTCAATAATGGAAGGTCAGATTGGGACAAACAATTGCATCATGCAATTTGGGCCTTCCGGGTGGCATATAAAACGGCCATTGGAACTACACCTTTCAACCTAGTGTATGGGCAGAATGCAATCTTGCCAATTGACTTCTTAATTCCTACATTAAAAGTAGCTCAACAATATGAGTGGAGCGGTCATGAATTGTCTCAGCAATTAGATCAAATCGAAAAGCTGCATGAGACTAGATTGCAAGCGGTAGCAGGCATCTATGCCGCTAAACGGAGACAAAAGGCATACCATGACTCACATATTAAAGATAAGGGACTCAAAGAAGGTGATTTAGTCTTGGTGTACACCCTAAAACAGCACGCAAAGAAGCTCCAAAAACGCGGATATGGTCCCCTGATCATAAATCGAATCTCCACTAGTGGTGCAGTCAATCTCGCCACACTAGACGGCGACATTCTTCCCAATTATATCAGTGGATGCCGAGTGAAACGATTCATGGAGCCTCTGACCGATGAAATGCTAGCTAGACTGTTGGGAGCTCAAAATAGGAAAAGGGAAGAAGAACGAATACGAGAAGAAGCGAGACAGGAAGCCCTAGAACGCGTTAGGAAACGGAAAGAATGGATGAGGCAACGAGACGAACGCTATCTCCAAGGTGAAGAACCTATCCCTATGGCTAATTATCGAGTCAATAACCCTGATACGGATGGTGTGTACAACGCACAGCCTTACTTAAACTTAGGGATTGGTCAGACGGAGTATAAATTGATAGATGCATTAATCGACTCAGGAGCAGGACTTAGTTGTATACGAAACAAGGTCATAAAAGATCAACAGTTGAAGGTGAATCCCACAAGTGCACGGTTGATAGGAGTGGGAGGTCAAACCCTAGAATGTATTGGAACGACAAACATATCTCTACACATAGGAAATTCCTCCATGAAACAGAGAGTGTTAGTCTGCAATGATGAGGACCTGATAGAAGACTTGATTTTAGGACAAGATTGGATTATCGAGAATGAAGTATGTATCCATCTAGCTCAAGGGTATATCTCTGCCAAAATAGGGCACAAAGAAATATTTAGCTTACTAGGAGAGAAGCCACTGTGCCAACCTAAGATTGTGGAAAATTCGGAGAATAGCTTAGGCAAAGAACCACAAAGGGAATCCGGTACCCAGACTCCTAGAGTCAATATGGAAACAGCAGAGACCTCGAATGCAAGGATGACCGCAGAAGAACCTGAACATTCCCAAACGGTCAAGAAAAGTTCAACCACTACCCAACACTATCAACAGGCTACCCAACCGACCTATTGGAGAACCTCACGCACAGGTTCCGGTCAGACACAACACAAATACAAATGGGCGTGCAAGGATCAAATGAGCATTCAAGGACAATCAACACCCAACCCAGAACCAGCAAGAGGAGTAACCAAGTCTATGGAAAAAGTAGTGCAAATTTGGGTTCCGAAACCCTTACTCGAAGCTCAGAGAGGCCGACAACAGATATGGATTCACAAGAAGGCTGCTCGGAATGCAAATAAAGCTAGGACAACCCAAGAACATACCTCTTTTCAAGAAAGACGAAGCAGCAGACCCATGAAATCTCAACAGCGAACCCTAGGCACCGATTTTGGTGCTCAGAGTCAGATCAAACCTACACCAGCCAATCAAGGACGC
The DNA here is from genome assembly GCA_020310875.1 of Ceratopteris richardii. NCBI lineage: Eukaryota > Viridiplantae > Streptophyta > Polypodiopsida > Polypodiales > Pteridaceae > Ceratopteris > Ceratopteris richardii. Next base: position 112,386,278 of record CM035439.1, on the reverse strand, counting down.
AACAAAAGAACATGTATCAAAAGGATGACCACGATTCAGATATGGAGGCCGAAGAAAGTGCAAAGAAAAACTTCACCATTTGACAATCCCAATTGCACTCATGAAGTACACAATGCACCTAAAGTATGCATAATAGGGCAACCTTACACGGCCATGCATTTGGCACATGATGCTCCAAACAAGATTAGTGGTACACATTCTCCCAGGGAGACTAGCTCTCAGCTTGAACTCAAATAGGAATGGATCTACAGTGTAAATAAATAAAAGCTTCGGCTATGCTAACAGTTGTTCTCTTTCAGGAAAATGAAAAAGAAACTAAAGAGGTGGTAAGAGATCTCAACTATGGGGTTATGGGAACGGAGTGAAGAACGACGATACTCAGAAATGCACCACACTACTGCATTCTTTGGTATGAAACTAATATACTTCACTTACGAGTGCAGATGTCTTCTCAAGATTCTGAAGCAACCATACCTGAAGAAGCCATGGATTTCCCACCCCAAAGTATTACAAAGGCGAAGGGACATTGGTTCCGGGAAGATCAACCTGACGGGGAATCGATCTTCCTTGCAACAATCAAGATCATGGACACCGATCATCAATTTACTATTCTGTCCCAGGATTTTCGAATACTGCATGGGATGCCATCTATACAGGATATCATGACGAAAGCAGGCATTCTCAAGTATTTCGAGTTGCCCATTTACAAACCAGATTTCCAAAGATGTACACAGGTGATGAATACATTACAACCAGCATTACATGACCCATTGGTACCAGAAGCTAGAGTAATGGACAAAGTTGGAGAATGGGTAATTATTCAGTTCACCCATGAACTGATCAAGGAAGCTTTTGGATGGGAGAAAGATGGGATTACGATGGTGAAGGAAGAAAGCCGAGGTGCCAAAACTAGGACATTCACCGAAATCAATCGGGTGGACATCGAGGAGGCGGTCAGGCTAATTCACCAGCATTTCTGCTTCCCTAACATGCACCGATACACGGCCCCACAAAAAATCATCGTGCAATTACTGTCGCATGCAATCAAACAAATCGGGAATCAAATTAATCTGACCCCATATGTGCAGGAAAGATTGTTCGAAGCGAAGAAGCAATGGAAAAACAAGAAGTTCCTCAATGGAAGTATTGCACTGACCATTCTGATATACCATGCGCTAGGCATCAGGGAGCATCTACAAGAAATGCCCTCATCAACAGGTTTAGCTCAATATGCCAAAGTAGCAACTATCCCTAAGAAAAAGAAAAAGACAACCATTGTGGAGATGGCGGAACCAAGCTCTCAACCCAGAATGAGAGGCACAAAAAGACTCAGAGAACTCGAGTTACAGGAAGAGGACACACAAATTCGGAAGAGGGTCCATGTTGTTCCCAAGGCCACGACTGAGAAAAGAAAAGAAATAACGGAAAAAGACTTGACAGAAGCTCTCGAAGAGACCCATCAATATACAGAAGGGCAAGTTAATTTGCCAGTGCAAGGTCACCACTATAAGCAATCTCAACAAGCAACAGACCAGAAAGCCAAGCTCACAAAAGTTCATAGATATAAAGAAATAGGCTTGGATAATTCTAGTTCGGTCTCGGAGAAACAAGAAGAACCAGACAATTCATTGCTCAATGTCGATATTCAAAGCGAATCAAAAGATGATGGACATTGGGATGAATTAAATGAAGTGGACTATGGCGCAACCCAAGACGAACACAAAGAACAGGATCAGGCAAAAGAGGTAGACACAAATGCTACTAAACAGCCAGAGGAAGAAGAAAGGCAACAACATGTTCAATCAAAAGACGACTCCACTACCCATATCAAAGAAGGTAAATCTGATAATGAGGAACAATTAGTGCTATCAGAGGATGAGCCTCAAGAAGAAGGACATGATGAAGAACCCTTCACTCCACTAAGGGTTGTGGCAGAACCATCCCCCATGGACGTCACGTTTCAAGGAAGTGCCACGAAATCCAAGGATCAAGGTACAAACAACGAAGAACTGAATGTACAACTACAAGTCCGACAACCACATAATGAAACTATTCATGTGGACAAAGGGAAAGATGTACTCACAGGAGAAACCCCAAGTATACCAAGGACATGGCTAAACGTCGATATAGCTCAGCTCAAGCCCGTGGTGCAGGATATGATTCGAACCGCACTAGACACTCAACAGTTAATGCTTGATGCTGATGAAGATTACGATCAGGCCATGCGTGAAAAGCAGGAGCTTCAAAAAGAAGGTATGGATCTGGCTAATAGGTTATCAAAAGCAGAAGCTCAAGCCTTAAAGAAACACGAGGAAATAAAGAAGACCAAAACACAATGCCAGATATTAGAAAAGGAAAATGACCAACTAAAAGAACAAATTTTGGAGCTCACGAAGAAATTAGATATGACAGAAAAAGAGAAAACAAGAATCCATGCTCGTAGTAAGATCCTCGAATCACAGCTCAAGGTGAGTATGGAGGAAGCTGACCACTTAAGGAACAGAAACAAGGAGCTCATGACAGCTCTCCTCAGTGATCAACAACCGACAGAGACTACCGATTCAAAAACGGACATGAAAGAACTGGAAGAAAAGATTACAAAGATGGCAGATCAGCTCAAACAGGAGCAGGCCGTCATTGCTGACTGGGAGCAACGGTATATGAACGACACTGCAGCTCTACGCAAGAAATGGAAAAAAGCTGAAAATGATTATTTCCGACAGTGCAAAGAAGACACAGATCACATGAATATAGTTGCACAGGAATTAATCAAACATCAGGAAAAACTTACCAAGGCTGAAGAGGAGCTCAAGAATAAAGATGACATCATTAAACGGCTGCAGGAGCAGATTGAGCTAAAAGAGAAACAAGGGACACCAGTAGTTCCTCCAGAAACCACGGCTACTGTGGAGGAAGAGGTACGTCCTCTCTCTCCCCCCTTGTATCATTCACCAATAAGGGCGGAAAAGGAGGTTCCACTAGAACCTAACACACGCGACATTGCAGAATTGAGCAGACCAGAAAGGGCACTACTGGTGTCCCAGCTCACTGCTGAATTTGAAGATCAAATAATTCAGATAATGAAAGAGGCTCAGATTGAGCATAAACAATTGGATCAAATTTTGAAGCCATTCAACGTACCATACGGCCTACTTAAAGAACAGACGCGGCAGTATATAAAATCTGCAACGAATAAGGATCCGGACCACAACCTCCACTTTAAACATGACACGTTCAATTACACTCAAGAGGAGTTCGAGAGAGCAGATCCGATATGGAGACGAAAGCTTTTGGAAAAGAATCCTACATTGCGGGTACAGTGGGAAGCATCTCCATATGCACTTCAAGTCAATCCATCTTTTTGTCCTGTACCCCGCAGACGATCTTGGACGCAATTTTGGGAAGGACAGCGCCAAGGCAATATTAATAACCAGTGGCTCAATTATCCATTACTACCTAGTCCGCCACATAACTACCTACCGACAGAAGAATATATGGTCAAAACAATGGAATTTTGGATTGCAAGATATGCTACAGTTCCGGACTTAGCCGTCAAGATGACCAACAAAATATTCAGCATGCTTATTACAGTTTTGAAGGTGTTCCAGCATGCTAAGTACACATTTTTAAATTTCATCGGCATTACGCAGGGCTCAGAAGCATTAATTTTTGATTTATCTACTATTCCCAGCCGACTAACTATCATGGCATATTATTCTCGTCTCATGTTTTTGCCATCGACGTATATGCAGACGTTTGAAGAAGCATTCTTCACAGGCTTCTTTGAAATTGATTCAGAAATGTTTGTGAAGATGACTTCAAATTTAAATGCAAGACTGGTGGCCTATGAAACTAGCTTCTTCGCTGATCACAGACAGGCGCCAGAAGACGGAGTGAAGTCAAAGCAATGGAAGGAATTTATGATATGTCATGCAAATCTGCTGAACCAACGAGAGCAAACAGCCATCCAAACATACACGCGTCGCCTCAGAAAGCCTGTCGAGGACGACAGAGTTCAGGAGGAGGGACGTGTAGAGAGACAATCAAGCAAAAAGAAAAGAAGAAGAAGGTCCAAGTCCAAAAGTGCACAGTAAAAGATAAAACATCAAATGATCAAGGACCACTCTCTGCAGGAAGCCCCGCAGGGGCGCAACACCCATCTCTGCACAGAGCCCCGCAGGGGCACGCACCAGGCTACAAAGCTAAACCCCAGGGTCCCGAGTAGTGGACTTTTCAAACATCAGAGTAGGACCAAAAGTTAGAAAGGGGTAGAGGCTGAAAAGTTGAAGAGGGTGACTAAGAACAGCACATTCCTAGTCACTGGTGGCGTGCGTGGCAACCCGAGTCAACAGGCAAGACAACTACATCAGGCTCTCGAGTTGTAGAGCTTGAATCAAGAAGGCCATCGAATCTGCATGTCTGTTTAACTGCAGACAACACTGACCAAGGGGAGCGTGCAGTGGAAAAGCTGAAGCGCCTCTAAAACGTAATGCAAGATCAAGAAGCAGACAACACTACCCACGGGACGCGTTCGCGAAGCAAAGTCTGTCAAGGGACGACAGAGACGAAGAGGGGGAGAGTGTTGCAGAGCTAAAGAGCGCAGAAAGCAGAGAAAAAAGACGGGCCCCAAAATTTTTCCGATTTGGACACACAATTTTTTGTAACATAACCACTTTTGTATATATTTCCCGTTGTAAATGCACTAGAGGAGTCCTCTAGATGCATCCCCTCAAAGATTAGTGATTTACCCATGTATATTAGTAGGAAGTTAGCAATTTAGTGAATAAAGTGCCGGTCTCTTGTGTGAAAGGACCAAACTTAGGGCACTAGTATATAAGTCAAAAGTGACTCATTGTAAAGGACTGCTGGTCATTGTGAAGAAGAGCACTTCTGAAATTTCGAGTTTGCCTCTTCCTTGCTGATTTTGATCTTCATTTTGCTCATGTATGTGTGTGTGATGCTTGAAATGCAAGTGTAGGACTGTTGTCTACCCCTTCCCCCTTGTTTTGAGTGGCTGTAGTGCGTGCGTAAGCTAGGAGAAGCAAAAACGCGGGTGTTAGTAGTTCCCGTAATTCACTGTTTCTGCCATAACTTGCAGCAGAGTGGTCAGAATTGAGTGAAACCACCACCATTGGATTCGTCTCGTCGAGAGCTTCGAAACGAGTACCCTATTGCCTATGTTCGGAGTTCTGGGCTGGGAGAAAACCTCAAAAAACCAAAACTGCTGAAAGTAGGTTTGCGGCAACACTTCCAGTTTTCTCAGTAGGTGTGGGTAGTATTAGTCTTTTCTCTTGCTCGGATAGTTAACTCACTTCATTTTCTATCACGTGTGCAAATGTCTTCATACACTTGGTAAGTCACTCCTTCGGATTGATAATTAAATGTGTGCAAAGGACTCCACTATATGCACTTGTATTGCAATCGAGGTATAGTCTCATTGGTACAAGTCCTTGAGTCATTACGGCTCAAGTACACACACGTGTGTATGCATATGCATGTGTACGCACATATGTGTGTCTATACATATGTGAGTGTGTATGTATATGTGCGTGTGTATGTATGTATAAGTGTGTGTACATGAAAATATGTGTGTATGTATGTATGCATATGAATGTGTGTACGTATACATATGTGTGTGTACATGTATGTATGTATATGTGTGTGTACATGTGTCTATGTGAGTATGAGTATGCATATGTGTGTGTATGTAATATGCATGTATGTATGTATATGTGTGTATGCATATGCATGTGAGTATGTAATATGTATGTGTATGTATATGCATGTGTGTATGTAAAATGTATGTGAGCGTGTATGTAATATGCATGTGTGTATGTAATATGTACGTGAGTATGTGTATGCATATGTCTGTGTATGTATGTATGCATCTCTCTCTCTATCTCATTCTCTTTCTATTTCATATCTTTCTCTCTCTTTCACTCTCTCTCTATCTCTCTCTTTCATCTCTCTCTCTCTCTCTCTCTCTCTCTCTCTCTCTCTCTTTCTCTCCCTCTCTCTTGCTCTTTATGTTTCTCTATATCTCTCTCTTTCTTTCATCTCTCTCTCTCTCTATCTCATTCTATATCAATAAAAAACAAAACAATCACTTACCTCGATGTAATTGTTTGGAGCATTGTCTTAAAGTCCACTTAATGTTGTCCTCCGTCGAACTCCAAAGAACTTACGCCAAAAAACTCCTGCAAAACTAAAGAGAAGAGAAATTAGAAAAGGGAAAACACAAAGAAAGAGAAAGGGTTCTACAGTGTGTGCGATATTCACCAAAATTTCAGATCTAGAGAAATAGAGAGGTGTGTGTAGAGAAAGAGAGAGAGAGAGAGGGAGAGAAAGAGAGAGATGTGTGTACACAATATGCTCAGAATGTAGTTCACGCACGCAAACTCGACAGTAGCAGACTTTGGTTCAAAACGTGAGCAAATGTCGAATTTTCGCTCTCGGGTCAGGTTAAAACGTTGCCTCGGTATAAGCATCGGTATGATCATCGATATAAGCGTCGGTATAAGCATCGGTATAAGCGTCGGTAATTTCCAATAAATTACCGACGTTCATATCGTTGGTATTCCATCCGTTATTTTTCAAGCATTTTCAACGGTCATACCGACACTGAGGCATGACCGTGGGTATGGACAACGTCGGTATGCCCCTCATATGTTGTAGTGTGGGTATTTGACAATTTTATTCCACACATTGCTATGCCTTTCATAGATGATATTCCCATCAAGGGTTGTCTAGAAACAAAAAAATATCATTCTTTGGATAAAGATGGATGTCGATAGTTTGTTAAAGCCCACATTCTTGATTGTCCATAGATTTTTTAGCTATTTATTGATGTAGGCTTAACTTTGCCAATAGAGAAACCTGTTTTTGGTGTTCATGAGGTTCTCACCATTGCCTTTTTGTTCACTATGGTCGAAAGCCATACCCACAAAATTTTGATGCCATTAGCAAGATATCAGAAATATGTCACAACATGAGTGACATACGTAGACTTCTTGGTGCTTGCATCTTTTATGTTACTTGGATCCCACACTTTGCTCATGTTATAGAATGTCTCTATGACTTGTTGAGAAAGAAAAGAAAATTTATTTGGATTGAAAAACACACTTAAGGTATGCAAAAATTGAAGAGATTGTTGCTAGAAGCTCCCATCCTTAAATGTGAAGACTACTCTATGAATAAACATATCATATTGATGTTTGAATAGTTCTATTGATATATGTTGGGTCATAAGTCAAGATGATAGTGAAGGGAATAGATATGAAATTAGGTTTGAGGCTAAAAGTTTAGACAAAACACAATATAAGTATCCACAAATTAAACGGGAACTATGGAGTATGGTAACAACTTTGAAAACAGATAAATAATACTTCATAGGTGAAAATGTCAAAGTTGAGACTCATTGTTTGCCTCTCATTGGAGTAATAGCCAGTTCATCTCATTATCTAGCCATGCTTACATGGATCTCATATATTAAGGAGTTAATTCATATTTCAGGTAAGTCAAATTTAGTTGTTGATATGTTATCAAGAGCTAGATTTGATGATGAGCTTGGAAGTGAACTAATAAAGAACGTGAATTTAGTTGACTCTGTTCCACATATCTATGAGTATACAAAATTTCATGAGTCTGAGTATGAAGATGAATGGAAAGACATAGGAAAGTATCTAAGTACATTACAACCATTACCTAGCTGGACTATGAGTAGATTATGTTACGAAACATTAGGAAATGTGCTTACAACTTTTTCCTACATCATGGTTATCTTTGGAGACATGCTAAGAGTAAGGTTAAAAATCCACAGTGAGTCTTAAAAATGAGAGCTTCAGTTGCAATTAATAAAGAAAATGCATGAAACATTATGGGCAGGACATAAAGGGTTTTATGGAATGTATGAGAAAATTCCAAGTACAGGTGTCATTGTTACAGAGAAAAGAGGCACAAAAGAGGAGCCCCAAAATTTTTCAATCAATGGGCATAAAATTTCTTCTTCAAAATTCTAGGAAATTTGCTCAAAACTATGTAAACGCACTAGAGGAGTCCTCTAGGTACATAAGCCCCAAATCCTTGTAACTTAATTCTTGTAAAGTAGTAGGAAATTAGAGATTAGTCAATAAAGTGCTGGTCTCTTGTGTGAAAGGACCATTTTTAGGGCACATGTATATAAGTCACTTGATGATTCTTTGTAAATACTTTTTGCCATTGTGAAGGAGGAGAGTTGAAAATTCAATTTTGCTTCTTCCCTACTGATTTCCATCTTCTCTGTGATCTTTTGTGTGTGTGTAATGCTTGAAATGTGTGCGTAGGATTGTTTTCTATCCCTTCCCATCACTTTTGAACTACTGTAGTGTGTGTGTGAACCATTACCAGTTGTGGAGCAAGCGTAGGTGTTTCTCACCATTCACTTATTTGGCCATAACTTGAAGAGCGATTATCAGATTTGAGTGAAAATACCATCAACACGTGTGTCTCGTTTAGATTATCAGATTCACTTATTTGGCCATAAATTGAAGAGCGATTATCAGATTTGAGTGAAAATACCATCAACAGGTGTGTTTTGAAGCCACTACTGTCGATATTTGAAGTTCTGAGATGGGAGAAACATTCGAATTTGTGCTTACTACTATAAGTGGTATCACGGCAGGCGTTTTTGGAGATTTAGTGAGTTGGAGAGGTAGTTTAGTCTTTTCACATGTATTATAGCTTAGCCACTTCACTTCCCATCATGTGTGCACATGTCCTCATACACTTGGTTCATGTGGCTCTTCGGATTGATAATTAAACGTGTATCGATCCACCATTATACGCACTTGTGGGGCGATTGAGATTTAGTATCTTCGACACAAGTCCCTAAGACTTCACAACATAGGAACACACATTTTTGGCACCATTACCAAGGAACAAACTTAACCAAGGTGCCTTTGTGATGGTTATAGCTCTAGAGTGAAGGAATCATACTTGTAGAGGTGAATCCGTTTAGTGGCAAGTCAGGCATTTCAGCACTTGTTAATTCACATCCTTGAGGTGTGTGTAATGAGTTTTTAGGTTTAGAGTTAGGAGTGAGGAAGAGAGGGAAAAGTTACGCTTAGGTTAGAGAGAGGAGTGGAGTAGGAGGAAGTGGGAAACATCAAGAAAAATCCAAAAATAAACCAAAATTAGTGTAGAGAAGGCTTCAGGCATCACAAAACTATAAAAACCAAAAAAATTAGTTCATTTGACACTAGTGCAAGAACTGGTATCGTGCGTAGTTAGTGATCTATATCGCCAGCTTGGTATCGTGCAAAGTGAGCTAAATTTGGAAGCATAGAACTGAGTTGAGGCATACGTGAAGGTAAGCCACACTATTTCTTGATATCAAAATCAATTTAGAAATACCACTACACACGATTTGAATCACTTTCAGTATCGCGGGGTAGAACAAAGAGTTTTGGGATAGTTTATGAGAGACACAAAGGGTCAAGAGTAAAGGAGGGGTGAGAACTAAACACATTTGCAAAACAATTTTTGAGTTTACAGCGATTTTGGCTGAGGTATCATGATTGATTGAGTGTTGGTATCGCGATACCAAAATTCCCTAGTATCGCAATACTCGCTTGGTATTGTATCGCTGCATACCACTTGAAGTATCATGATACCATTCTGGTATCGTATCATCAAGTTGGTATCACGATCGCGATCAGCTGGTGGTATCGTATCACGATCCACATGGTATCGTATCATCCCGGTCACGGTATCGTATCGTCCATCGAGCGATATCGTATCGCGCGTATTGTTGGTATTGTATCACCAACTTAGTATTGTATCGTTCAAAAAGTGGTATTGTATTGGAAGAACACTTTGGTATTGTATCGTCCATTATTTCAATATCGTATCATGAGGGGTTTGGTATCGTATCATCACTTGCATGAGTATCGTATCGCGGAAAATTGGGTATCGTATCGTTCGACCAATCTCGTAGCATATCGTGAGAACTTCAGTATCTTATCGTGTAACTTGTTGGTATCATATCATGCAGTGTACAAGTATTGTATCGTGTAAAGTCTTAGTATCGTCTTGCGAAAACTTTGGTATCGTATCGTTGGAAGCTCTGGTATCGTATCGTGTATTCCTTCGGTATCATATCGCCCACTAATATAGTATTGTATCGTCACATGCAGAGGCATCGTATCGTGTAAATTTATGGTATCATATCACCGGAAGTTTTTGTTATCGTATCTGCTAAAAGAAGTATCGTATTGTCTGAGTGGTATCGCCTAGAGTGGTATCGCTTAGAGTGGTATTGTCTAGAACCTATCAAGCCATTTGAGGGTAGAAGTAGAAGTGACTGAGGAGCCTATTGTGGGGAGGTGAGAAACCAACATAGGCCCAGAAGGGTGGATGAACTTGAGATCAAGGTGTGTGCTAAGTAGACGGAGGAGTGTCATTTCATTAGTAGGAAGTGCAACCCAAGCAAGTCATCAATCTATCCATACTGACACCTCTAGCGACTCAGAGGAGGAGATACCTATGGCCTCAGAAGACATGCAAGGTTATGTCTCTAGGGAGAACTTCATGTCGATAGTGGAGGGGGATTAACGCACCTCTTTGCAATATGTGTCCACTAACCCCCAAGGGATCCCCATCTACCTGGATGGATTAAATAGGTCAGTACATAGGATGGTGAATTCCATTGAATCAGCAATAGTGCCCATACTTGCAGTCAAGTATGAAGGAGGTGTACATGGACAAATTAGGTCATATCTATGTGGTAACAGAACACCCAGATCAGATCAACGAGAGAGGAGGATTGGAAGGACAAGGAAACTCGGGAAGAACGGACCTTGAAGAGTTAATAACTACATCAATAGGCAAATCAGTGGTGACTCGAGTCTTGAGAGGGGATTTGATACCTCAAGATGATTACCTACTAGAGGTCTACTTGATTAATGAATCAGACTTATTGTTATAAATTGATTCACCCACACGTGGACTAGAAGAAAGCCCAATGACTTTCTATGAGTTGAAAGATCCTGAAGAGGAGTCGAGAGTCACATACTTAGACAAGGACCAAAGAAGGTATTGGCTGGTAGATGCAATGGATAGGGCTCAATTGAAGTATATGGGGTTGCCTGTATACCCTCTGTGAGAGCAGGCAACTACCTCCCATAATCCCTTTGGGACACATCAAGAGCCAGAGAACACAATGTCGGGACGGAGGAGTCAGCGGAGTATTCCTAACCGAACCCATGTGCAATTCACAATGCTAGGGCTGCAATCACACAATCAAACTCACCCTAGACTAGGCAACCAACATTGGCCACCAGTGAGGCCAAGACCACCACTAGGAGTGCAGCCTAGAATGCCTCCAATTAGGCCAGCAATTCTTGTAATAGCTAGAGCACCGGAACCCATAAGAAGACTAAGAACAATTCAAGTGGCGAAGTGTATGAGAAATCATTATGACGGAATGGGAGAACCTTACGATCACATAGCTGAATTTAAACAAGTTCTATGAGCAGAAAAAGTGAATGATTTCTTTGTGCAGTATAAGTCCTTTGGACTTACTCTCATAGGGATGGCTCCGAATTGGTTCCAACCATTGGACCCTAATCAATTTGGAAACATTGAGCAATTTTTTGAGGAGTTCATTGGAGAATTCACCAAGAGAGGGATTAAACACAACTCTTCATCCTTAATCCATGGCTTTAAACAAAACCCAAATGAAACTGTGAAAATAGTTTCCCGGAGGTTCAATCAATATGTTGATAGATGTCCGGCAACAGAAAGACCCACTTAGGAAAAGATGATATCACTATTCTTAGACGGGCTGACGAATGGGATGTTGAGAACTTTAGTCTATGTGAAGCAATTGCAGACGTTGAGCAAGTGCCTTCAAGAGTGTATTGACCTAGAAGACAACCTAGTTGACGATCTTAAAAGTACATCAACCCCTATGAAATCAGAAGATACTAGAAGTACAGTGACATCTAACTCCAATAATGTAGAGGAGTTGGCGAAACTGGTAGGCTAAGAAGTTAGGAGTTCACGGATAGAGGAACTACCAACATCCATCAATGAGAACACCCATGTTGCAAAGATGCAGTTTATGTGGAGGAGACCATCCTACTCACATGTGTGTAAGAGGAGGGACATGCTTACCTCAAGCTTATCCTTACAATAGGCAGCCACATCAAGGAACCGCCTTGTATTGCCATATAGAACAAAAATACACTAATCATACCATGGAGAATTGCCCATTCAATAGGAAATCACGACCGTTAAATCAACCTCAGTATAGGCCGTATGGATACCCTCCTAGAGAGATAGGAAGGGAGATTCCAAGATATAATCGCTATCCACGGCCACAAGTAGCACCTAGGCCATATGATCAAGGACAATATGGACAACCTCAGCTAGTATTAGGACAGCAACCACCACTTCCATAGAACGTGGTGCCAGTTAAATATGCTCAACCAGAGGAAAACATGGAAAGAGCCATAGTACCAGCATCACCATTACCTAGTACAGAATCAAGGAATCCAAGATACGAGCAATCCAAGGAGAATACTATCCATATGACACCAGTATGACAGAGTACGACCAAACTTATGACCCACAATACTATGGTTATGAGGGATATGACAATATCTATGGATCAAAGTGGGCAACCCTGATGTACACCGCACCCATAAGACCACCCATCAGACCGCCTATGCTAAAAGGACCTTGCTATAGATGTGGCAGAGACCACTTTATAAGAGAATGCACTTGGCCATACAACCTACCACCCCCTAGGGCTTGGGAAGGGTATTGCAATGAATGTGGAAAGGAACACCTATTTAGAGACTATCCAAAGAATCCCAATAAGACTCATGAGACTGCACCTGTTAACATGATCAAAGTAATTGAATCGTCAAGAAGTGAAAAGGAATACACAGTACCATTAAAAGCCATCACACGAGCACAATCTAAAGGACAAGAAAGAAAACAAGTATACTCGGAGCAAGGAAAGAGTAAAAACCTAGAACCTAGAGTACAAGTAGCGAAACACTCCAAAGATCCACTTGAGAGTACCCAAACAAAGAAAAGCCAAAAGTGGAAAGATAAAAGGGAAAAACTCAGAGAAAAATGGATGAAAAACACAAATAAGAAAGACAAGAAGGACAGAAGAGACTATAAGAAACCAAAGGAACCTGGAATTCGGGAAGAAAGCCATGTTGCACCACAGACAATAGAACCAAACAAATCAGGATCGATCTCGGCAGACTCAAGACCCGACGATTTGGATATGTGGTTAAAAGCTTACCAAGCTAGAATCATGAATGGAGCAAACATCGAGCAGCATGAGAAACTCTATCCAAAAGGGAAGTTAGAAAAGGAGAGACTTGTGATATGTAGGAAACTCATAGAGGTAGCTTAGGCCACTCTCGAAAAGACTATCCCTATCCTCCTTGAGACAAGAATACCTGACGATCAATACAATGATTGTTTTAAAGGAAATGACTAGAAACCAAAAGAGAAGGATAATAAGAAAGAACTACTGAATACCCAAGACAAATCATTCTCCATGGTCCTTGATTTAGAGGCTGATTGGCCTAGAGAGTTGTGGACTAGGATTCGAGAAGATCAATGGAAAAAGAATGGAAATGGAAAACCTCCTTTTGAGGAGTTGGATGTGGAAGACTACTAGCCAATGCCAAATTTGGAAGAAATATATGAAGAAGTCTCTATGCTAGATCGAAATAGAGAAGAAGCACACAACATTTCTACCCTACCAAACTACATGGGGGAATATGAGAAAGAATCCATAACCTTTCGTGCTCCCACAATACAAGGCAAAGAAAAGGAGTCTTCAGACAAAACCTCATACAATTTAGCTGAACTAAAAAAAAACCAAAGTACAATGTCGATTGATAGTGGAATAATTAATTCGTGTAAAACCTCAAATATGGAAACAATTAGCAGGATAGTTGAAGTTAGAGCATGAGAAGAACAAAAAGGAAAGTAAGGAAAATGAAAACCCTTCTACTATACAAATTCCGGTTGATAAGGTTGGAGAATTTAGTGAAGGAGATGAGGGCAACACATTACCTGTCACGTACAATGGATACATGACCAAGGCCATACTAGACACAGGAGCAGGAGTGGGTATTGCCACCAAAGAGATTTGGGAGAAATGGGGAAAGCGAGCCCTACAACCAACTCGTATGAAGCTTAAACTAGCAGATGGTCATGTAGAGAGACCCCTCGGAATATTGGAGAAAATTAAGGTAACCACCTGTGGAGTGGAATTTGAACACATGTTAGCAATATGTCAATTTGGAAAACCTAATAATTATGAAATGATATTGGGACGACCTTTCATGAGACAACTCAAAGTAGTACAAGACTTGGGAAGAGACTCATTATACCTTCAACATCAAGGAACCACCACCAAGATAAATTTGCACACATTTTCGTATAGGGATGTACCCCCACTACAATGGAATCCCATACACAAGGAAGAAGATGATTTGTATATCCATAGTGCTGGTCCAAGTGAGCAGTCATGGATGCACGAAGATGCCCAATTATGGATGTGTAAGGAAGCAAAGAGAGAATATAAAAAAGTTCAGTGATGGCCCATAAGACATCAAAATTACCGACCTATGGAGGATCCTATGTATATGCCCCAAGTTTTTCCTGATAAAGCATTTGAACTCCACGGTTGGATGGAGATTCTAGCCACTTTGGACATATGTGTAATTCTTTTACGAGATAGAACATATCGAATGGGTGTCACCATTAGTATTTGTGCCCAAAAAGAATGGGAAACATAGAGTGTGCATTAATCTAAAGAAAGTCAATGCAACCACGATCCGTGATAGCTACCCTTTACCTATCACTGATCACCTCTTGGAAAGAGTTGCAAGTAAGGAAGTCTATAGCTTTTTGGATGGATTCTCTGGATACAACCAAGTAGCTATTGCTAGAGAGGACCAACATAAGACTGCATTCACTACTGAATGGGGTGTCTATGCTTTTAAGCTGATGCCCTTTCGGCTCACAAATGCCCCTGCTACTTTTGACCCATGCTTTTAGGCTGATGCCCTTTGAGCTCACAAATTCCCCTACTACTTTCCAAAGGTTGATGTGTCACGTCTTCAAAGAATTCCTAAGGAAGAGTATGGAAGCATACGTAGACAACTTATGCACATAATCAAATTGGAGACAGGAACATATTCCTGAATTGCAAAGAATATTTGAAAAATATCACCAATATAGAGTATGCCTAAATCCTAAGAAATGTGTATTTATGGTGAGACAAGGAAAAATCCTAGGACACATCGTATCTAGGAATGGAATATCCACTGATGAAGAAAAGATCAAAGTAATTCTAGAACTCCCAAGACCAAAAACTGCAAGGGAAGTCCCAGCTTTTATGGGTCATTGTGGATACTATCGTCGATGTATCCACATGTACGGTATAATTGCCAAGCCATTGTATGGATTGTTGACTCAATTCACGTGGACAGATGAATGCGAGAAAGCATTTAATGAACTGAAGAAAATACTAAGCACATCACCAATTCTAAAAACACCCAACTGGAACAAGCCCTTTCATATTCATGTGGATGCTTCCAATTATGCAATAGAATGCATTTTAGCACAACCGACCGATGAGGGAAAATTGGACCATTCTATTGCCTATGCAAGCAGACAACTGAATCAAGCGGAAAGAAACTATACAACTACGGAGCGAGAAGGTTTAGGGATGGTGTACGCGGTAAAGAAATTCAAACAATACCTTTTAGCCAACAAGTTCAAGTTCTTCATAGACCATCAAGCCTTATTATACTTAGTCAATAAACCTTGTAACACGAGAAGACTAGTGAGATGGTTTTTGTTGTTAATGGAGTTTGATTTTGAAGTGATTGTGAAAAAAGGAAATACCCACGTGAGAGCTGATCATCTCTCTAGGTTAACACACGGAGAACCACCTAGCGGAGTACATGAAGATTTTCCAGACACTTACCTGTTCAATTTGAAAGTATGTCCTAAGTGGGCAGAAAGGCTAATTCCAATACTCACTCATGAACCACAACACTCAATTAACAAGGAGATTAGAAAGGAAATTCTACAATCACGTAACCTACACATTGTAGCTGGAAGTGTGTACCATAAAGAACCCAATGGTGTACTGTCTAGATGTGTAGAAGAGGACGAACAGAAGAACTTGATTATACAAGCGCACATGAACAAATGGAGAATGCACAAGGGAACCCATGGGACTCTAAGACAATTGAAACGATTAGGAGTGTATTGGCCTGATATGCCTAAGGATGTTCATGAGTATGTTGGTAGTTGCATTGAATTTCAAGAAACCACTCCAGATGATCATACATCATTACCCTTCTCTACAATAGCGCCCAACTGGAGTAAGACATTAGTGAAGTTCTTAAAGACACAAGAGCATGAGGACGGAACCAGTTTAGCTAGGAAAAAATCCCTAGAAGAAATGATTAAGGACTATGTCATTATGGGGAGACAATTATTCAAGAGAGGGAAAGACAATCAACTATGACTATGTGTACATGAAGGAGAGTACTTACCCATATTAGAAATGGCACATGCAAGTGCTACAGGAGGACATTTCTCAGCCGAAAGAACTGTAAAAATGATCCTCTTTGCATGCTTGTGGTGGCCAACCCTACATATGGATGCAGACACCTATGTACAAAGTTGTGAGGCATACTAAAGAGCTAGATACCCTATTAGACGAGATGACCTGCCTTTGAGACCTATGGTTTGTGTGAGAGCCTTTTCCAAATGGGGTATTGATTTCATAGGACCCATTAATCCACCAGCCAAAGGATCACATGCGGAGTACATAAAAGTGGCAATAGACTATTTGACTAAATGGGTAGAAGCAAAAGGAACTCGAAAAAACGATGCATAGACCACAGCTAAGTTTCTTTTTGAGCACATCTTTACTCGCTTTGGACTACCTATTGAGATAGTAAGTGACCGAGGAACTCACTTCATTAACAAAGTGATAGAGTCCTTAATGAATGATTTCTTAGTGATTCATAAAAAATCAGCCCCCTATCATCCTCAAGCCAACGGTCAAGCAGAAAGTTCCAATAAAGTGTTGTGCATTATATTCACCAAGATAGTCAATAGTGGAAGGTCAGATTGGGACAAACAATTGCACCATGCAATTTGGGCCTTGTGTGTGGCTTACAAAGAACTACACCATTGAACCTGGTGTATGGACAGAATGCGATCCTGCCTATCGATTTTTTGGTGCCTACCATAAGAGTAGCACAACAGTATGAATGGATAGGACATGAGTTGTTCAAACAACTCGAACAAATTGAAAAGCTACACGAAACAAGTCTACAAGCTGGTGCAGGAATTTATGCCGTGAAAAGGAGATAGAAAGCATATTATGATCCGCACATCAAAGATAAAGGCCTAAAAGAAGGAGATTTAGTCCTTGTGTATACTTTGAAGCAACATGCCAAGAAGCTACAGAAATGCGGTTATGGACCCCTATTAATCAATAGAATTTCAACGAGTGGGGCAATCAACCTAGCCACATTGGATGGAGACATACTTCCTAATTACATAAGTGGCTGCCGAGTAAAGCGATATATGGAACCATTGATAGATCAAATGTTGGCACAACTAGTAGGTGCACAAAACCAGAAAAAAGAAGAAGAGAGAATTAGAGAAGAAGCAAGGCAAGAAGCCCTCGAGCATATCAAGAGACAAAAAAGTGGATAAAGCAAAGATATGAGTGATATTTACAAGGAGAAGAACCAATTCCCATGGCCAATTACCAAGTTCACCAAGCCAACACAAATAACCTCAGCATATATCAACCATATTTAAACCAGTTGATAGATGCATTAATCGACTTAGGGGTTGCACTCAGCTGCATACAAATGACGGTCATCATGCATCTTCAAACGATTATGTAACTGACTAAAGCACACATGATAGGCATTGGGGGCCAAGTCATAGAATGTATTCGGGAAGCCATGATATCCCTCCACCTAGGAAATTCCACCATGAAGCAATGCGTTGTGGTATGTAAAGCTGAGGATTTAATAGGAAGCCTGATCCTAGGGCAAGATTGGATTATTGAGAATGAAGTGAGCATTCATCTCGCCCAAGGATACATCTCAGCCAAAATAGGGCATAAGGAAATCTTTAGCATGTTAGAAGAAAGACTCCCTCAATTGCATGATGCCATCAAGCATGAGAAAGAAACCCTAGAAGAGGCATTGGAAAACGAATCAATCGAGAGTTCACCCAAAGAGTACCCTAAGCAAGGATTGACTACCAATACAAATGCATCAGTTGATGATGTGCCTTCACTTCCCATGAATGATGAATCCAAGGGAAAATGTGAAGACAATGCTCCTAAAGTTATCTACAACAAGGGAAGAACATCCACATGGAAGTCTACTACTCAATTGCTGCAACTAGGAAAAGCTAATCTACACTGGGTTCGCAAGGATTGAATGACCGGATTAGAGAAGCAAAAACCGATATAGGCCACTCACCCTACGAAGGCAAGGAGAAACAATAGATTCTCTTCATTACAGGCAGAACCAAAAAGACTTCTTAAAGTATGGCTTCCAAAGTCATTGGTTGAAGCCCCAAAAAACACGGCGACAAATGTGGATACCGAAGAAGATCAAACAGACTGCAAGTCAAGAACTAAACAAGCAAGAGGAAACATTACATTGACAAAGCAAGAAAACGAAACCCAACAAGACCCACCAAAGGTACCAAAAGAATACGACATCAACCAATCAGACTTCAAGAAAGAAAGAGGAAAAACCTAGAATACGACAAAACCAAGAGAAGGTGAAGCCTCAAACATCAAAAACAAAATGGCTATGGAGACCCAAGAGGTAGCAAGGACTGGAACAACAGACTCAACAGAATTCCGTTTGCACTCATGAAGAGTCCAATGCACCTCAAGTATGCATGCCAAGGCCACACCAGGAGGCCATGCATTTGGCACACCATATCTTCAACAAAACTAGTGGTGCACCCTTCCCACTTCGGAATAGATCCTAGATTCTACTTCCATAGGAATGAACGTACTATGTAAATAAATAAATGCTTTGGCTAAAGTAAATCATGTTTTCTTTCAAGAATATAAATGAAAAGATGTGTGATAAGCGATCTTACTTACTTAAGTAAGGGGAAACGGAGTGACGAAATAAGCAACATGTCACTAAGACACACATAACACATGACATGCCTCCTATAAAAAGATGATGTTCTCCTTATTACAAGTGCAGATGGCTTCTCAGGACTCTGAAGCGACTATTCAAGAGGAGATGCTAGAATTTCCCTTACAAAGTGTGAATAAAGCAAAAGGTCATTGGTTTCGTGAGGACCAACCTGCTGGGAATTATCTGTTCTTGGTAACAATTAAGATTATGGACACAGACCATCAATTCCTAGTGATGTCTCAAGATTTGAAAGTAGTGCATGAACTTCCATCAACTCTGGACATTATGAAGAAAGATGGTATTCAGAAGTACTTTGAACTACCAATCTACAAACCAGACTTCCCACGATGCAATGAATACCTGTAGCTCAGTGATGAGTAGCACCTCCCTTAATGTCAATCCGGGAAGACATGAGGATGGTATGAAGACCTCGAACAAGTGATGGCACAAATGTGTGAGTGAGAAACACACTAACATGCACACACATATACACACACACGCACACAAGGTAAGACAAAGAGAGAAGCAATGGAGTTCTTTAGATTACTCAAAAGTGCTCTTACAAGTTCAATTCTAGAACAAGCTAACCTCAAAAATGAGCTCTCTAGCTCTTTTTATAGTTTTTGACTAGTTTTGGCCTTGTCCAGACCTAGTGTCTGGTCTATTTAAAAATTAGGTTCTATGGCCTATTTCAGGGCTCAAAGGGAGTCTAAAAAATATGAAAATTGATAGGTAGGTACTTCTAATGCTCCTCAAGCTCAAGGACTCCTTGGCTTGCACAAAATGGAGCTACAAAAAGGTGGAATGGTATTTACAATGATGTAGAGTGACTAAATTCACTATTTAGGAAGTATTACTTCATGGAAAAATTTGGATGGCCTACTTGCCAGATCTTCGTTGACTACTTTGTCTGCTTGTGATTTCTCTTTGCTCTGACTCCCTTCTTTGACTTCCTTGTCTTGTGAGTCCTTGGGTGCCTTGATTGCTGCCAACACCCCCCCTCTCTCGCGTCTGTCGTCTCTGACAGACCCTTGTTTGGCTGAGCGTTTGACATAGAATTCAACCACGTCTGAAGCTAGGTGGTGTTCTTCCAGCCGCAGCCCTTGGGCTAAATCAGTTAGGAGGGCATCCCAATCCACTAGACCTAGAACGTCCAAATGTGGCACACGCAGTTGTTCTGAATGTAATGTTCGCTCCATGGCAAAGAGGTGGAGTAGATGAGAGGGTCTGGGAACAGAGATTTCAGAATGGTATTCCCAGAATCCCGTGATGAACATCTCTTCAAATGTTTGCTTGTAGCAAGCGGGGAGGTATTTGATTCGTGCATGCCATGCATAGATCACCTGGATGGAGGGGGTTGTACTCATATCATAGAACAAGTCAAGGTTACCTGCTGTGAATCCAACTCCTGAGAAATGTGGATCTTTAATATATTTGAAGGTTCTGAAGGTTACCAGCATCAACTCGAATATTTTCATGCACATTTGATCCATTACATCTGCGATATTTCACATTCTAACTCCCCAGTGGCGGATGGTAGAGAGCATGTAGCCCACCATAGCTTGTCCTTGTGGCGGTGCCAGGTACACATAATTGAGCCACTTTGCATAGCCTTTGACCTCCTTCACAGCGATGGCAAACTCAGGCCATGTGTGTCTTCTGAGTATGGGAGCATAACAGGGATTATACTTAATGAATAGGGGCATGTTATTCCAAGTTCGAACCATCTTAGGGTAAGTTTCTAAGAGTCTTAGCCGCCAGGTAGGTTGATGAATGGATCCTTTTTTAGCACTCTCAGGGATATCATCAGGGCCAAATTGTGTGGCAAAGGTTGGAGCCTTGCCACATCGTTGTTGAATCTCTACGTTGTAATCTGCCAAGAGTACACAATATGGCACATACTGATCATCGTTGGTGCCTATCCATCTGTGATGAGACATACTTCGGAAATATTCTGATTTGATAATGGTGTCCTCAATCTAACTCATGGACTCAATCTGGACCGCTACTCAATCATCATGTGTATTGGCCATTTTTTCGAGTTTCTACATCCATTCTGGGGCTTCCATCTCTAGTGTGGCCAATCCCTCAGTAGTTTGTTGACCACCCAGCATTGGCATAGAAACATATGGCTCTTCATAGGACTCATCCACCTCAATGGGTACCAATTCTTCTGGTTCTGGCTCGATGATTGGGGAGGGTTGACTTTCATATTGGAGTAACTTACTTTGCAACTCCACGACCTGTTCTCTCAGTGCATTTACCTCTCCTGCAGTGGTGGTAGAATCGGTGATCTTGGGTTGGGCTTCCTGCATTGTTAGCTGTTGATGGAGAGTATCTCGTTCTTTGCCGAACTCATCATGTGCTTCTAATAGATCAGCATAGCTTTCCAAGATTGTCTTCATTGTATCTGAGGGGACTACTTTAAACTGTTCTGGGTCGATCTCATGGGGGAAGCCTTCCATTGCGGCTTCTAGGTTTTCTTCGTTTTGCTTCTGCAGATGCTTGTTCTCTTCAAGGGCGGTAGCCATGTGTTTTCTGAGTAGGGTCAAATTACACCGGACTCTTAGATTATCTGTTTGGTAGACTTCAAGTAAATCTTCGAGTTGTTTGACGCCTGGCAACTGTGATGGTTGGGGTGTCTCCAGGAGGGTTTGATGAGCCTGCTCGAGTGTGGTGTAGCATTGATTGAGTCAGCGTTTTCATCTTTATACTTGTAAGCCGCTTATGTAGTTGTTGGTGATTCGTAGTTAGTTGACGATGGTGGTCTTCGAGAGCTTGATACTCACTCTGTAGTTGATACACACATTGATGTAACATCAAAAACACATTATTTACATTAAAGAATGCAGGGAAAGGAGAGGATGCAGGGGGAATGGGGAAGGGAAAGGGAGTCCTGAATGATGTGGAGTCAAGTGGTGATGTGGGTGGAGGGGGTATGGGAGATTGAGGCTGTGTGGGGGGAGGGAGTGGTGCTGTGGCTGGTGATGTTTCCATGGTGTCAAACGTGTGTGTGACCATGTAGATGGGGACAGTGGGTGGGGTGGATGTGATGTTCGTGAATAGTGTTGTGAAAGTGGGCATGGTAACTCCTCCGAATTGGATGCCGAGAGAGAGAGAGGAATTCCCATGACATATGTGGTAATGGTGGAAGTGGGGGTGGTAGTGCCATGTGGTGAAGTGAATTGTGTAGTGAGAGGTGAGGAGTGTGGTGCCACCTGATGTTCTTCTATTTGGGTGGTATCTCCTGGCGCTGATACATCGATGTGAATTTGCTTGTTGGATCGCATGGGACGGGTTGGCACCCATTTCTCAAAGCGATGAATATAAGCCATAACTGAATGAATGGCTTCATCCAAGTCCACCGAGTCCGCGTGCAGGTTCATGGATTCAATAAACATTTCATCCACGCCTTCCTCTCCTAACATTTGGCTCATTAGCACCTTCCCTGTTTCGAGCGACAGTTTGTGATGTTCCTGGACTCACTTCATGGTTTCATGCAATCTTTTTATTTGTGCTGAATAGGCTAGCGCACTCGCTAGTTCTGAAGTTTTTTCGTATTCTTGATCATATTCCTCGTCTACTTCCTCTTCATCAGTCTCTTCTTCATCCTCTTCTACTTCTACTACTTCAGGTTGGATCGGGGCTAAAGTTGTTGTGGTCGGTTGTGGTCCTTGGGTCTATTCTGCTTCTGTTTCAAGGTTAGACTCATTAATCATTCGGGCAATCTCTTCATCTGTTAAATCAGCCAGAGTGTAGCCTTGGGGAAATTCGAGGTCGGCGGGAATCAGTGGGAAAACTAGGTTGGGTCCTTCTGCACTCTGTCTGGGTAAGCGAATTGTGAACGAACGGATATGTCGCGTTTGTGGAGGGGTCACCTCTGGTGTGGTGGTGGCTCCCCTTGCTTGGGCACACGGTAGTTGGACTGTACCTCTCATTTTCTTAGATGGAGGGCCTGCTGTTGATAGCCCTCTAAAATTCCTGAGCTCTAGACCATACTAGTGCTCTTTGAATAGGCACGTCATAAGCTAAATACCTGTAAATTATTTTTGTCAGCACACAACACCCATGAAGCACGTTCTTCTGCTTCTTATTCCATTATTGATGTGCTAGGTGGATTTGATCTATGATCCAGTGTGGTAAATTAATTGTGAGATCCTCTGTCTCCGCCAAGTACAAGCTGAAACTCTGTCTCCGCCAACCAGATTCTTTTTGGTGGCATAGTGAAGTGTTCTTGGGCGGGGAAGGTGAAGTGTTGCATGATCGTTCGTAGGTGGAGGACGATGGTTGGTGTCATTGCTACCATGTCCTTCAATTTTTTGAGGTCCTTGTGCTTCATCCTGCCAGGAATCATTGTTTCTTTCTCCGTGGGAATATGCATACCTTGCATGTTCAACGCTTCTCGCACTAGGTTGAGGGTCAGTTTGAATCTTTTTAGCTCATGGCCTGGCGTTAGTGAGGGTAGCACAAAGGTACTATCGCCTCCCTTGGCTCTGCTAGGGGTGATGGTACTGATAAGGTAGGAGCAACGCAGGAAATCTGGCTTAGGTAGATGTGCTCGGAAATAGCTATCCAATCGTGCTTTGGTCCATACAGATTGCATGACTTTTGCATTCTAGTACTTCTCAAATTCACGGGTGAAGAAATGGTATCTTCCCCATTCGCCATTAAACTCAATTTCTGCCTCCCAAAAGTAGGTGCCTTCTCCCAATGGTCCTGCGACATCACTGAACCAATGTGCATGTTTCCCCACTTGAGAAGTGTGTCCCTACGGAGGATCCTGAATAGGAAGCACATGCACAACTCTAAGTTCTTGAGGCCTCTCGGTGAGTTGTGGTTCGAGGAGGAGGGTTTCAATGTCCACTATCTGGGCGTTGGACCCTGCCTAGGAGCTGGTGCCTCCTGCTTCTGCCATATTACTGCTTGCTTGCTGGTTCTGTGAGAATATAGAATCATGCGCTAACATTGTAATGGACAAGATAGAACAATTTTTGTCCCCATTACAACATTAACATGAGGTGAATGATGGGTTAGTAGGTCAATGAGTGCTCGATGATTGTGTGTGTTGTCAGTGAACAAGTAGTCATATGAGCTAAGTGAAAAGATGTAGTGTGAGAATGATGTGGTTAGTAGGATGAATTTACAAATGGGGTCAGGGGGTTTATTACAAGCTTTGGGCTGCCAAACATAGTGGCTGACTTTCAGTTTTGGTTTTGTGGAGACTCTGGAGGGCTTTATGAGAGTGTTTGCTTGGAAATGAGGCTTTTTAGGGACCCATTTACAAGTGATTCTGCTCTTGTTCATGGGTGAGTATATGTTCGAGCGTGTTGAATAAGAGTGAGTATTAGCTGTTCGAGTGAGTGAACCATGTTGTACTTGGTGTGATTTGAGTGTAGCTATTTGAGCCTGTGCTTTCTCTTCGCTTTGACTCCCTTCTTTGACTTCCTTGTCTTGTGAGTCCTTGGGTGCCTTGACTGCTGCCAACAATACCCTACAAACAGCTTTGCATGATCCATTAGTACCCGAAGCAAGAGTCCTAGATGCAGCAGGGTGGGTCATCATACAATTCACCCATGACTTAATCAAAGAAGCTTTCAGATGGGAAAAAGACAGAAATAAAATTTTGAAAGAGGAAAGTCTGGGGGCTAAGACCCAAATGTTTATAGATATCAACCATATTGATACAGAAGACAACTGCATAACGAGACAATACATGTGGAACAAGGAAGAGACGTACGAACAGGGGAAGAATCGATCATCCCCAAAACATGGCTGAATGTGGATGTAGCTCAACTCAAGCATGTAGTGCAACAAATGATACAAACTGCTATGGATACCCAATAGCTAATGCTTGAAGCTGATGCAGACTATGACAAGGCAATGCAAGAGAAAAAACAATTCCAGGAAATAGGTGAAAGCTTATTTGCAAAATTAATTCAAGCTCAAAGGACACTTTTAGACAAAGAGTCAGAAACCAATGAGGCCAAGAATAAATGTACCATACTGGAAACTGAAAACAAGAAGTTGCAAGAACAAATAAGAGAGCTACAAAGTAAATATGAAGTTGGTGAAGCAGAGAGAGCACAAATGAATGCTAGAAGTAAACTCCTTGAATCTCAAATCAAGGTATACATGGATGACGCTGACAATTTGAGGAACAAAAACAAAGAACTGATGACGGCCTTACTATGCAACCAACCTATAGAAGTGCCAGAAATGACAGAAAGCAACACAAAAGCATTGGAGGATCAAATAGCAAAGTATGAAGACTAGTTGAAGAAAGAGCAAGCCATCATAGCGGAATGGGAAGAAAGATATATGGATGATACTAATGAACTTAGGAGAAAGTGGAAGATGGCAGAGAATAAATTCCTAGTACAATGCAATGAAGACGCTAATCAACTTGCTGCCATAGGAGAGGAACTCCAGAAGAACAAAGACACAGTCATAAGAGCCATTGAAGAAATCAAAGCAAAGGATGAACCAATCACTAAATTGAAAGCTCAATTAGAACAACCAGTAAACCTGGGGACACCAGTAGTTCCACACTCCATAGTAGCTACTGAGGAGATTGTGGTACGTCCTCTTTCTCCCCCCATGCATCATTCTCCGATAAGGGAGGAAACAGAGACCCACACTGAGAGAAAATCGGGCTATTGCAGAACTAAGCCGCAATGAGCGGGCACTATTGGTGTCCCAGCTTACTGAAGAATTTGAAGAACAAGTAATCAAAGTAATGAGAGAAGCAAAGACTGAGAGCAAGAGTCTAGAACAAGTTATGAAGCCTTTCAATATACCATATGGGTTACTCAAAGAAGAAACACGCTAGTACATAAAGACGAAAACCAATAAAGAGCTAGATAGGGATCTGCAATTCAACGTGCAGACATTCACCTACACACAAGAGGAATTTGATAAGACAAATCATATTTGGAGATGAAAATTTTTGGAAAAGAATCCTATGTTATGGGTACACTGGGAATCGGCACCTTACATACTTCAAATTTATCCATCCTTTTGCCCAGTACCTCGAAGACGCTCCTGGATGCAATTTTGGGAAGCACAGTGCCAGCGAAGCATAAATGATCAATGGCTAAACTATCCATTATTACCAAGTCCACCATGCAACTACTTACCGATCGAAGAGTACATGGTAAAAACCATCGAATTTTGGATCTCAAGATATGCCATGGTACCGGATTTAGCCATAAAGATGACTAACAAAATTTTGAGTATGCTACTTATAGTAATAAAGGTACTTCAACATGCACAGTATACCTTTTTAAACTTCATTGGAATTAATCAGGGATCGGATGCTCTTGTTTTTTATTTATCTACTATCCCTAATCGGTTAGCACTCATGGCCATATACTCCAGACTTATGTTTTTTCCAAGTCCATATATGCAAACATTCGAAGAAGCATTTTTCACAGGATTTTTTGAAATGGACTCAGAATTTTTTGTCAAAATATCTTCTAACTTAAATGCACGACTGGTGGCCTACGAATAAAGTTTCTTTAAACAGACCATAGACAAGCACCAGATGACGGGGTGAAGTCAAACCAATGGAAAGAACTCATGATATGTCAAGCGAATTCGCTTAACAATTGAGAGGAGAAAGTCATACAAACATATGCACATCGCCACAAAAATCATGTCAGGGATGACAAAGTTCAAGAGGGATGTGTGGAGGGGGAATCAAGCAAAAAGAGAAGAAGAAGGAGATCAAAGAATAAAATGGCTCAGTGAAGAAAAAGCTCATAAAGAAAAAGACAGCCCTCTGCCTAAAGCCCCGCAGGGGCATGCATCATGCGACAACACCAAAGAACCAGGTCCCAAGAAATGCAAATAAAGAAAGATAAAAACCAAGACTTTTCATGGGAGGTTGCACACAACTTCCTTATCCACCAGGTGCATGTGGTGGAAAGAAATGAACAAGCTAAGCAACACATCAGACGACAACACCAAAGGACTAGGGCCTAAAGAATGGAAACAAAAGAATCACAACTAGGCTCTTTCGAAGGGAGACAATACACAAAGGATTCTTCATCGGCTAAGATAACCAATTGTCTGAGAATTCTAGATGCTTGTCCCTCTACTGGATGCATGCAATGGAAAGAAATGCATCAGGTCCCAGAGGATGACAAGAAGATTTAGGAACAGGACCATTAAAACGTAATGCTGACTTAGAAGAGAGCAGAGGCTTGCAAAGTAAAGTGTGCAACGGGAAAAAGTAAACATGCTCCAGACCATACAACAAGGTTAGATATGTGAAGACAAAGACATATCAAAAGACCAAAAGTTAGAAAGGGGAGAGGCTGAAAAGTTGAAGAGAGTGACTAAGAAGATCACATTCTTAGCCACTGATGGCGTGTATGGCAGCCCGACTTAACATAGCAACCCCGATCTATGATATAAGGAATACCAAGGGGCTTATAGAAGTAAAGGACAAATCTTGGATAAAGTAACAAATTGGTTGACAATCCTTATCGCTTCTTTGACCACTAGGTGCGTGTATTCACGAGCCATAGAAAAGCTATAGACAAAAAGCAAAGTTTGTCAAGGGACGATAGAGACAAAGAGGGGGAGAGTGTTACAAAGAAAAGAGGCACGAAAGAGGAGCCCCAAAATTTTCAAATCAATGGGCATAAAATTTTGTCTTCAAAATTCTAGGAAATTCCCTCAAAACTATGTAAACGCACTAGAGGAGTCCTCTAGGTGCATAAGCTCCAAATCCTTGTAGCTTAATTCTTCTGAAATAGTAGGAAATTAGAGACTAGTCAATAAAGTGCCATTCTCTTGTGTGAAAGGACCATTTTTAGGGCACATGTATATAAGTTACTTGATGCCTCTTTGTAAAGACTTTTTGTCATTGTGAAGGAGGAGAGCTGAAAATTCGAATTTTCTTCTTCCCTGCTAATTTCCATCTTCTCTATGATCTTTTGTGTGTGTGTAATGCTTGAAATGTGTGTGTAAGACTATTTTCTATCCCTTCCCATCACTTTTGAACTACTGTAGTGTGTGTGCGAACCATTAGGAGTTGTGGAACGAGCATAAGTGTTTCCCACCATTCACTTACTTGGCCATAAGTTGAAGAGCGACTGTCAAATTCAAGTGAAAATACTGCCAGTAGGTGCGTCTCGTCGAGATCTTTGAAAGGACCTGGTATTGGCCATACTCGGAGTTTGGAGTTGTGACAAACATTCGAATTTGTGCTTACTGCTTAAGTGGTATCGTGGTAGGCGTTTCTAGAGATTTAGTGAGTTGGAGAGGTGTTTTAGTCTTTTCACATGCATTATAGCTTAGCCACTTCACTTCCCATCAGGTGTGCACATGTCCTCATACACTTGGTTCATGTGGTTCTTCGTATTGATAATTAAACATGTATCGATCCACCACTATACGCACTTCTTGGGCGATTGAGATTTAGTCTCTTTGACAGAAGTCCCTAAGACTTCACGACTTAGGTACACAATCATTCTATCACAATGGAAAGTACCAACATGAGGAGATCAAACTCATAATTTTCAATCCACGAAGATGTCAAGAAGGCGTGATGACCATGAGCAAGTGAGAGTACAAGTATGTGAGTGAGAGCACACAAGCATGCACACACATACACACACACACACTCATGGCAAGACAAAGAGTGGAACAATGGAATCCTCTATTAGCAAACTCATAGATAGCATACAATACTCAAGAATTAGTTCACTCTCCCACTATCTAACCCCAAAAATGAGCTCACTAGCTTGTTTTATAGTTTTTTTACTAGTTTTGGTCCTATCGAGACCTAGTGTTTGGGCTAATTAAAAATTAGGTTCCAAGGGTTATTTGTGGGCTCAAACAGAGTCTAAAAGTCTTGAAAATTGGTAGATAGGTACTTCTAATATTACTCAAGCTTGATAAATCATTGGCTTGAAAGAAATGGAGTTGCAAAAATGTGAATGGATATTGACAATGGATTTTAGTGATCAAAGTCATTATTTTTATAGGGTTTTCTTCTCAAAATTTGACATATAATTCTTAGACCTCCCTATATGCTCCCTCTTCTTTGTGTCCACTTCCGTGACACGTTCTTGTGCCTTGTGCTTGACCTTGAGTGTCAAAAACATGTTATTGGCCTAGGATGTATGTTGACATTAGTAATTATATTTCTACATGTTCTACTTGTAAAGTTCATTTGTTATTTGAACATAGAGATCCTTTGCATCATATGTATCCATCTTGTATTCACTACAAGTGGGTAATAGATCTTGTTACTATGCTTAAAGCAATTGAGAATATGCATTACATTTTACTTGCATGAGAGGACTTAACTAATCATGTAGAAGGACGTGCACTATAACACTAAGACATCTTACAATGTTTGCAAATTCTTGCTTCAAGATGACATAAGTCACTTTGGATATATAGAGAAAATATTTGTAGATCGTGGAGAGTTAGATGCAAAAGAATTCTGTGAACATCATGGTATTGATTTGTCTCTCACTACTGCATATAATCCAAAGGCCAATGGTAAAATCAAAAGAGGGCATCAATCTCTTGTGAAAACCATAGCTAAAGCATGTAACAATGATATTAAACAATGGCCTAAATACTTAACTTTTGCGCTTTGGGCAGATAGAATGGCGTGCACCTGTTCAATATGGTATATGCCTGCTGAATTGATGTACTATCAAAAGCCAACTTTTCCCATCCAGACTCAAATTTATACTTGGGTAACACTTCCTTATGATGATAACATGTCAAGCGAGAAGTTATTATGCATGAGACTACAAGAGTTAGAACAAGGCAATGAAAATTTGAAAGACGTAAATCAAAAGATAAAGGAATATAGATTGAAAAATAGAATTTACTTTGATAAACATCATCGATTAGGACCTAATAAAATTGAAAAAGGTGACTGGGTTTTGGTTTACGATAGTTCATTTGACACTCATAAAAAGTAAGAAAGAAATTAATGAAAAGATGGTTTGGTCCATATGTTGTATTGAAAGCAAATGATAATAATACTTATGTTTTCATGGAATTAGATAACACTCTGTTTAAAGTTCCTTTTGCAAGGAAACTATTGGATTTTAAGGTTTGCAAAAGCACCCAAATATTACAAGGAAGAAGAAGAAACTTGGAGTGCAACATACAATATTGAATGTATTACTAAGAGAATATACAAACATAAGTTACCTATAGGGTTATAGGCATATATACAACTTGGGGGAGGGAGGAACCACCTAAAGAGGAAAAAACGTGCCCCATAAGTCCTACTATGTTCACACACATCACTACCTAAATATATCAATAAATCCCCCCTAGGAGTGATGCAATGAATGAGGAGCTAGCACTCATGTATAAGGAAGTTCCAAGCTATGTGGAATCAATCCACAAAAGGAAGTAAGCCCAAAGCTTTGCAAAAAGCTTCAAACTTCTCCCTAGGCAGAGCCTGTGTGAAAATTTTGCAATGTTCTGTTGTATGGGAACATATACCAAACTGATCTCTCCAGTAGAGAACCTCTCCCTAACACAATGATAGTGCACCTCAATAAGCTTAGTGTGAGCATGGAACATCGGGTTCCTCGCAATTGCCTATGCACTCTGACTATTAATGAAGATAGTGGTGGAAGAAGACCAACAAACACCTAAATTAACCATAAGACATCTGAGCCACAAACACTCAATAGTCATTGTGAAAGTTTCCTTATACTCAGCCTCACAGTTGGAAGTGGCCACTATATGCTGCTTCTTGATCAACCGAGATATACATGAGCCACCAAGCATGAATCAAAAGCCACTAGTGGAAACATGAGTGTCATAGCAACCAACCCAATCACAGTTAGAATAAGCATGTAAATTTGGTGGTAGTGATCCCCCCTTGGGATAAAACAATCCAAGTAGTTGGGTACCACTCAAGTAGCAAAAGATGCACTTAACAACATGCCAATGCTTGACACCTAGGCAATGCATAAACCTGCTCGTCTATGAGACAGAAAAATGTATATGTGGCTGGGTAATGCATAAGAAATCAAGCATCCAACAGCATGCTGATAGAGAACAACATCAAATACATCTCCAACATCATGAAGACTCAACCATAAACATGTCTCCGTAGAGTGGAAATAGGTTTATAGTCTTCAGGGATAAAATGCTGCAATAATGTGTCAATATATTTTTTTTGACATGAAGCTATTCCGCCCTCAACTTGCATAAACTAAATGCCCAAACAATGATGCAAATGCCCCAAAGCTGACATCTCAAATGAGGCATGGAGATCAGCCTTAAAATCAACAATATGCTTCTCATGAGGACTAATGAGTAGCATGTCATCACCATACACAACAATGATCTGAAGCACATGATTAACATGCTTAACATATAAGGTGCTTTCAGTTGGACTATTGTCAAAGCCATGTGCAATCGAATAGGCATGTATCTTTTCATACCAAGCAGGTGGTGCTTGCTTTAAACCATATAATGCCTTTTTTCAACCTAGAAACTTGGTTTTCATGCCCTTTTTGCACAAAGCCATGAGATTAAAAAACATACACTTATTTAGGCAAGTGACCATTTAGAAATGCAGTTTTAATGTATAAATAATGTACATTCCAACCATGATGATTGCAAGTGCATAGATGCTATGAATACTAGTCATTTGGCATGTAGAAGCAAAGGTCTCATCAAGTTCAATGCCTCTTTCTTGACGATAACCCTTTGCAACAAGCCTAGCCTTGTACCTATCAACTGTTCCATCATTCTTATGATTTAGCTTGTATACACACTTAGTGCAAGTGGCCTTTTTGCTAGGACACAAGTCACATAAAGACCAGGTACCATTTTTCTTGATAGCATCATATTGTGAATGCATAGCAGCCATCCAAGTTTTTGAGTTCTGTGCTTCATCAAATGAAACTCGCTCATTCTCATCAAAGACTCAAGGGAGTCGTAGCATAAAAATTTGATGCAAAAGAAATAGTATGAGAGCCTGAATGGGTACGATATGACAAAGGTGCATCTAATTTGCTATCACACAAAGTCTGCACCAGCCATTATGACATAGTTTTTGCCTCCTCAATATTAGCTCTTTCATCAACAAGTGCATCATGTAGATTTGCATCCGAAACGAAATGATCTCCATCATCACATGAAACCTTTAAAAATATGATAATTCACCTCATTAGGACAAGCACTAGACTACCCACCTATAAAAAGATGCAACAAAGTGTCATACATGTCTTTGGAGCTAGCTGATGTGTCTTAGTACGTGAAAATAATGGCTAAATAACTTGAAAGATGCAACACTCATAAGTACTCTAATTGTAGGCATTTTTTCTACAGGTGGGAATGTCTCTTCATAATCAATACCTTGAGTTTGTGCAAACCATTTGGATACTAGCCTTTCTTTGTACCCATTATTGAACCATCACAATTCTTCATTACCTTGTAAATCCATCTTCAGCCAATGACCTTCATAGATGGTCTCTTGGGCACCAATTCCTAAGTCTGATTCTCTTGTAGAGCTTCTATTTTGTTTTCCATGGCACGTCTCCATTTTGGCTTCTTCTTGGGTTCTTCATATGTTGATGGTTCTTCAAAATTTGAATCCTATGCTATGTATATTGAACGTTTAGTGACTAAAGAGGTATCATAACCATACCTTTCTAGCTTTCTTTCTCTCTATTGGATCTTCTTATAGTTTGTTGAGATGATTTTTCCACATTTATCATCCCCTACACTTTCGTTTGGCCTTTGGAGTTCCAAGAGTTGATTTCCCTACTTGGATTCTTCTGGTCATCTTCACAATCACTTGATGCTTTAAGTTTAAGCTCATTCATCTTTGATACTATTGGAAAGTCTTCCTCTAGCTCATATAGAAGTTTGCTTTTCCTACAATCATCTTCAAACCAAGATTTTTTTCATCAAACAAAACATCTCTAATTACAATAAAACCTTTATTGCTTGGATTATATAGACTATAACCTTTCTTATTAATATAGCAAACGAATATCCATTTCTCTACCTTTGTATCTAATTTGCCTCTGATTTGTGAGGGTATGTGTGCATATGCTATGCACCCAAAGATTCTCCAATGATCAAGCCTAGATCTTCTTCCATTCCATGCTTCTTTTGGTGTCATCCCATCTAATGCTTTTGATGGAATCTATTGATCAAATATGTGGCTATAGATACAGCCTCTACCCATAGGTAGTTGGGCAACTTCTTCTCATTTAGCATTGACCTTGCAACCTCTACTATGTCCTTTCTTCCACTCCATTTTGTTTTGGAGTATACCTAGTTGTGATCTCTCTTTTGATTCCTCTCTCTTGGAGATAAGAATAAAATTCATGGGAGAAATATTCTCCCCCTTCATGTGACCTTAGCCTCTTCAAAGTCTTACCTATTTGATTTTATACAAGTTCTAGATATTTCTTGAAACATGAAAACACTTCATCTTTATGCTTCATAAAGTATAGTATTGTCCATCTGCTAGAAGCATCAATGAATGGCACTTAATATCTCAATACATAGATTAAAGGCTCCTTTCTTGGTGGCATACATCTGTACGGACAAGCTCTAATAGGTCTCCATGAATGCATCCCTTCTTTGTGAATGGTACTTTCCAAATTGACAAGCACTACATTTGTATATCGTATGTTGTTTGGATATGTTTGGTAGACCTAGCACACTCTGATCCCTACTAATTACGTACAGAGCCCTTTCACCTAAATGAGCTAACCTCTTATGCCAAATTTCCAACTCTAATAGGGTTTGACTACCATAATTGACCAATGCAATGCTTTTAGTATCTTGGAGCTCAAATATAAAAAATCCACTTGAATTTTCTCCTCTTTCTATCCTCTTAAATCTCTGATGTGCATCTTCAACAAATGCTTCATTCTTTGTGAATCTGACCTGCAGTCCTTTTTCAGCAATCTGACCTACACATGAGGTTTTTTGGGATAGTTGGCACATACTTCACCATATGACAACCCTACTTCCAAATCTCTCCAAGCTTCTCCAACTCCTTACATGTTTTGGAATTTTGTGGCATTTTATTCGATTTTGTATCTATTTTCAAGAATATTTCCAAAAACAAGAGAGAGATACTAGATTCATTGTTTCTTTAATAACGCACACACCAAAAAAAAACCTTCTCTCTCTACCTTTCTTCCCCTCTCTCTATCTCTCTCTACCTCACTCTTACCTCTCACTCCAACTCTCTCTTCTCCTCTCTTTACTTCCCTCTGTGCTCTCTCTATCTCTCTCTTCCTCGTCTCTCTCTCTCTCTCTCTCTCTCTCTCTCTCTCTCTCTCTCTCTCTCTCTCTCTCCTCTTTGTCTGCTCTTTTCCCTCTCTGTCTAAAACCCTCACCCCCCAAAAGACCATAGGATAAAGTTTTATCCTATGGTCTGACATATATTGTTTTGCTTTTTACTTATACATATTGAATGGCTCTAGATTGCATTGTGGATGGCCATTTTTTTCAAACTTTGAGTCATTTTCATGTTGCAGGACATTGTGAACTCATTTTTACCATTATTTTTTGCAAATTCATCACTTTTGCTTTATTTTGGTCAAACCCCATATGTTGCACACACATTTAACGTGTGATTTCTCACATGCACCTGTTTCATATGATCCATCACCTCTTTATTTTTCCACATGTTTCACATTTTGCATATGTATCACATGTCACTTCTCCTTGTTTGCAATATGTCCCTGTCATCAACCCCAAAACCTACCTCCTTCCCCTTACTTTACACCAATACCTAGACCAACCCCTCACTCCTTCCTACCCTTTCCTCATTAGCCCCTCACCCCTACCTACCCTTTCCTTATTAGCCGCTCCAATGCACTTTCTCATATATCCATTTTCACACCTCGCTCTAGAATCTACTTTTGATGTTCTCTTGCAAGTATTTTTCTTTCCTTCTCCTATTGGATGACTTATATGTTCCTTTCCGATTTTTACACACTCATGTTGAGATGGCACATCTTTTCTTGTGGTTTGGCTCCTCACTCTTCAGGGCACAGAGCCCATTAGGTGGTGGGAAATTGTTGAGCGAGTCAAAGTGGTACACAAGTGCTCAAGGACATGGGTGCACAAGTAGTGCACAAATAGTTGTTCACAAAGGTCTTGCAGGAAAAGTTAATGTAGGTTCTAGAAGGGTACTTTTGAAGGGTTTTTAAGGCTTTTAAAGTATTATGCAAGGTCTAGGTGAATCCTCCCTTATGCACATATTTTGGAGAAACTAAGTTCAAATGTGGAAAAGATAAGAAGCAAAGATGGTGCACAAGAGCTTATGTGTGGCCTCATTTAAGTTTTTTTTCATAAATTCACTAGAGGGAAAAATAGGGAGTCATTGGTATTTAAATGAGAAGGTTTTTGGGACAACAAAGTAAGCATCGAGATAGACAAGTAGTTGACACGACATACATAAGAGAAATTAACACACCATAAAGGAGCATTCTAGGAGATAAACTAAGGGAGCAAGACATGCTCTAGACCTAGAGAGAAAGAGAGAGCAAGACACACACACTTTTTAGAGAGGCAAACCATGCACACACACACACACACAGAGAGAGAGAGAGACAGAGACACTATGCAAAGGAAGTGACAAAGTATGAAGAGAGAGTGTGCAAAGAGCAACTAAGGTGTGGCAAAGTATCATCAAGGAGGTGTTGGAGGTTGACATTAGAAGTGACCAAGCCTTTAATCTTATTGTAAGCTTGAGTGCAATGAGTTCACAAGGGCAAGCTACTAGACAAGGTGAAGCACTAGTGCATAGCTTGATTTCAAAGGTAATTGCAATATTTTGTGTATAACTTCTGTGTGTAGTTCTTGGTTTAACTATTATGCACAGATAACATTTTGTCTTATTCTCAATAAATCTATTGTAATCTTTTATGCTAATCAAGAAACAAAGGTCTCTAGTGCAATTTTATTTTCTTCTCCATTCTTCTCCTACAAACACTCAAGCCCGTTTCAATTGAAGAATCCTCCAATAGTCATGTAACATATTAACAATTTTATTATTGATAGTACCTTGCATGAAAGGTAAAGAATTAATAGAAATTTTGTTACCCAAGGTACTTAACTATTTTTCAAATGCTTCCTCCATCCAAACAAGAGGAACTTCTTTGTGGACTACCTCCATGTTATGCATTCAGAGTGCAATAGGTTTCATATGGAGAGGTGGCAATCTGCACTTTGCTTTAGCATATCTTGGGTTAGCAAAATTTCAATAGGTGATATGTAGTCTCTTTTGTTGAGTATCTATTGTTGAATTTTGAAGGTTAGGGATTTTGGTAGGTTGGAGAGATGAGGTTATAAGTGTTGTTGAATAATTAGATTGAGGAGCACATGTAACACTAGGATAAGAAGAGGTAGAAAAATTCTGCTTCAAAGGAAAAATAGTCTTGAAAAACGATTGTGGTTCATGTGGTTGTTGCAAGTGGATCGACTTGGTCATCAAAACAGACTCTTCTTCTACATCATGAGAAAAATAAATATCTATCTAAACCATTGTAGGTTAGAGTTGTTGATATATTTCAGTAGTGACATGTATGAACACGCTAGGAACGTTTGGGCAATTTTTTCCATCTTTATGAGGTTTTTTCCCTGGGCTTATATATACACCTATAAACGTAAGAGGTTACGTATCTTTGTACATTCTCTTGGTAATGCATTCAATATTGTGTGTTGTGATGCAAGCTTCTTCTTCTTCCTTGTGGTGTTTGCGTGCTTCCATAGACATCGAAATCCAAGAATTGGTATCAACGTAGGTCGTCACTTGATTTAGGGTGTGGTCAAAACCCCTCCAATCAAAGTCCTAGATTAGCACAAAAATTGGTGACCATAATCATGGCGATTAGGAGTTCAAACAACTTTGCTATGTGGTGTCAAAATCATGATCTAAGCTCATTTTGGCCTCATAACACACTATCACACTACCTATGCAAGAAGTTTTGTCTTCTTGCTATGTGGTGTCAAAATCACGATTTGAGCTCATTTTGGCCTCATAACAAACTATCACACTCCTATGCAAAAAATTTTGTTTTCTTGTGCAAATGGATCGACTTGGTCATCAATCCAGACTCCCCATCTACATCACGAGAAAAATAAATATTTTTGTAAAGCATTGTAGGTCAGAGTTGTTGAGATATTCCAGTAGTGACGTGTATGAACACAATAGGACTGTTAGGGCACTTTTTTCCATCTCTACGAGGTTTTCCCCCTTGCTTGTATATACAACTATGACCCTAATGGGTTATGTTTCTTTGTACATTCTCTTAGTAATGCATTCAATATTGTGTGTTGTGATGCAAGCTTCTTCTTCTTCCTTGTGGTGTTCGTGTGCTTCCATAGAGATAAAAATCAAACAATCGGTATCAGAGCATGTCCTCGCTTCATATAGGGCGCGGTCAATACCCCTCCTATCAAAATCTCAGATTAGCACAAAAATTGGTGAGCATAATCATGGTGATTAGGAGTTCAAAAAAACTTTTCTATGTGGTATCAAAATCATGATCTGAGCTCATTTTGCCCTCATAACATAGTATCACACTGCCTATGCAAGAAATTTTGTCTTCTTGTGCCAAACAAAAAAACACACACACACACACACACACACACACACACATATATATATATATATATATATATATATATATATATATATATATATATATATATATATATATATATATATATATATATATATATATATATATATATAGGTTTTAGTTTGCAAGTATAATGCTGGAGGAGATGGTGGATAGCTTCCAGAGATGAAGTGGTGCTGCAAACTCTTTCTTTACACCAGCCAATAACATGTTGTGGAGAGTATAGAAGATCCCTTGAGCTTCCCAACAATCACAAATAATCACCTATGTGCTTCGGCGCATGATCCTCTAATCAATGGATTAAAATAGATGAGTAGAAAGTTCAACCAAGAGTTTAGACTTGCTATTTTGGTCTCTACACATGTTCAATAAAATGAAGAGTGCTCTCAACCTACTAGAAATTGACTAAATTCCTTTTGGATGTATCAATGTGTATGTATTAAATCACATAGAAATACAGGAATCCCAGAGGTAAGTCAGTTTTGACCCAAGTGATCACTCCAGACTGGATCCCTCAAGATAACAAAAGCATAGAACTATTTTTGAATAGAGAAACAGAGGAAGCCTTTTGGAGATTCAAGCCAGATCAACCTAGCCAATTGGGCATAGTCATCATCTACAAGTTCAAGGATCCAGAGATACCAGGCAAAGTTGTCTACCTGGATAACACATCAGAGAAAATTTTCTTGGTAACGGAACATGATAGACATGCATATACTTGGAAGAATGAATTGATTTTCCCCCCACCAAGATCCAATGTTTCCCATGGCCTCCAAGGAGTAGGATCATCCCACGCTCATGAAGCCCAGAGAGAAAGAACTAGAGAGAGACCTGAGGTAAGTTTTGCACACAATGTGGGCAGGAATAGATCAGGATTTGAAAATGAAAGACCTGAAAGAGAGAGACATCAAGCACATAGGCAAAAAAGAGATGAACATGATTTTTCATTGCCTAGACCCCGAGAGCACCCAAGAACCCTTAGACCCACTCAAGTGATCAAGGCAATGAAGAATTATTTTGACGGGTCAGGAGATCCTTATGATCATGTGGCCGAGTTCAAACAAGTGTTAAGAGCTGAACAGGTTGAGGATTTATTCACCCAATACGAGGCATTTGGTTTGACTCTTAAGGGCACTGCCTTGGCTTGGTTTCAACCATTGAGTAGTCGCAACTATCGCGATATAGGTCAACTGCTAGACAAATTCATTGTAAAATTTTCCAAGAGTGGTATCAGGCATAACACATCATCCTTGATCGAGAGTTTCAAACAGACACCCCAAGAAACAGTGCGACTAGCAGGTAGAAGGTTCAGACAGTACCTAGAAAGATGCCCTGCTCCCGAGTTACCCACACTAGCCAAACAAGTGGCTTTGTTCTTAGATGGCTTATTGAGCACAAAGTTAAGATCATATGTATATTTGAAAGAGCCTAGATCCATAGAAGAGTGCGTGCGGACATGCATTGACATAGAAGATAACTTGGGTGAGGAGTTAGGATTATCCAAACTCTATAAGGATTCAGATAGTTCTACTAGTCATACTTCAAAAATCTCCACGGAAATAGAGGAGATAGCTGAGCAAGTTGCCAAGAAGCTGGGAGTCCAAAATAAACAAACACAGAGAGTCACTCCAGTGAATCGGTGTTATACTTGTGGGGGCGACCACATGGCTAATGTATGCCCAATGCAAAACCAAAACATTAGAGAAAGGAATGCTCCATATTGCACTATTGAGAGAAAATACACAAACCACACGGCTCAAGATTGTCCCTACAATAGGCAGGCTGTTAGA
The DNA here is from genome assembly GCA_020310875.1 of Ceratopteris richardii. Classification (NCBI taxonomy): domain Eukaryota; kingdom Viridiplantae; phylum Streptophyta; class Polypodiopsida; order Polypodiales; family Pteridaceae; genus Ceratopteris; species Ceratopteris richardii. The sequence goes on along the minus strand of CM035439.1, from coordinate 112,346,636 downwards.
CAGAATTATCAGCAACCTTACCCACAAGGTAGGTATCAGAACCAATACCAACAGCCATATTATAGACCACAACAGCAATATCAGGTACCATATAGGCCACAACCTGTCTTGGGAAACCAACCACCAGCTCCAGCCAACGTGATTCCAGTCAAATATGCTGTGGGAGAGGAAAATCCAAATAGAGCATTGGTGCCCCTAACCCCATTGATACCAGATAATGATTCTCATGCTCATTGTTCAGACTACTCCCATGAAGGTAGTCCACATGCGTATTACACAGAGTCACCTGAACATAGTGAGATTTACTCGTATCAATATGAGGCACCACCTATGGAGCAAAATTGGGAGCCAGAATACTCCAATGTCATGTACACAAATCCTAACCCTAGGCCCCAATTGAGACAAATGAGACCACAAGCCCCTAGAGGATCTTGTTTTAGATGTCAAGGTGATCATTTCATTCGTGACTGTCCCCACCCATCATCTCTGAGTCAAGGACAGGCTATCACAATACAGGCTTTTTGCCCTGATTGTGGCAAAGACCATCTCCCTAGAGATTGTCCAAGAAACCCCTCCAGTGCACCCAAGATTACACCCATTAATGTGGTAGGCTTAGTGGCGGATTCAAATTCAAGTAGCAGTAATGTGGCACCTATACAGGCAGTTACTAGGGCACAAGCATTAAAACAAGATAAACCAGCAGAGCAATCGGAGTCGAGTGAATCAGGAGAGCCTAGTAAGAGGAAAACAAGAACATGGAAGGATACCAGAGAAAAGGCCAATCGTAAGTGGAATAAAAAGTTATCGGAACTAGAAGAAAGCTTGAAAGACGCAAAAACAAAAATAGAAGACATTGCATCTCAAAACCCCTCGCATGCCGAAACTCCATCCATTCCACCTCATCGCACCCCATCACCCATTGTAAATAGACCGCAACCAGGGTCTGTTCTTACAGATCCAACCCCAGAAGGCTTGGACATGATGTTCAAGGCCTACCAGGCTCGACTTCAAGAAGGGCCTACAGCTGCAAACCTAGACAAGAGTTACCCTAGAGCGGACTTAGAGATTGAACGGATGAAAATGTGCATGAAAATGGTAGAACAAGCCCAAGCTATACTTGAGACTAGTCAAAAGTTCAATCAGACAAACTCTGTCAAAGGGGATTTGCATTTCCAGGGCTTACTAGAACGATTAGAGCAGTTGGTAAACAAACCACAAGTTTCTTTACCTCCACAGGCTCAACCAGTTATTGAAAGAGGAAGCTCACCACCAATGGGAGCTTATGTTCCTAATTCCACGGATCCAGGAATACCTCCTTCAATTCAACAGTACTCTCAAGAATTCTTGCGGGAAATACAAGAAGAGAAATGGGCCAAGGAGAAGGGTAATTCCCCTCCTATTCCTGAGATTGATGATCTTCATGATCAATTTCCCCAAGACATTCCATCTATTTACAGAGATGAAGCAGAACAACAAGAAGACGAAAGGTTAGATTTTGAATCTAATACCTTAGAAGAACTGCCTCAATTTCTAGGCCCATGGGAATCTGAATCTCTCCAGATTAGAGCTCCCACAATACTAGTAAGAAATGAAGACTCAGTGGTTCCAAGGAACACGGATGTCGTGAAGAACACTAAGGTTCAGTGTCATCTCACTGTAGAAGAGCTGCTCAAAGCAAAACCTGAGCTTTGGAATCATGTGAAGGATCAGGTTCCAGAACTTGATTCCAACATGCCAAAAGCAGGCTCCAAGCAAAGGGTACCAGAGATACCTCTAGACAAAATAGGGGACATGTGTGAGGGTGAAGAAGGTAATACTTATCTTCCAATCACCTACCAAGGTTACACAACCAAAGTAATCATAGATTCAGGTGTTGGTGTTGCTATTGCGACCACCTCCTTGTGGAAGCAATGGGGCAAGCCCACATTAAGACCAACTAGAATGAAGCTTCAAATGGCTGATGGTCATTTTGAAAGACCTCTAGGATTGCTAGAAGGGATCACTCTAACCACTTGTGGTGTAGAGTTTGAGCACACATTTGCTATATGTGACTTTGAGAAAAATAATGTCTATGAGATGATCCTAGGAAGACCCTTCCTACGACAATTGCAAATAGTACAGGATTGGGGAACTAATTCCTTGTACTTACAGCACTTAGGGGTCACCACCAAGGTCAATTTGAAGGATTACACCTTCAGAGATGTACCACCCCTACAGTGGAATTCTATCCACAAAGCGAAAGAAGATTCCATCTCTGTGCATTCTGAAAGTTCACCTGATCCATCATGGCTGCATGAAGATACTCATTTGTGGATGTGCAAGGTCGCAAAGGAAGAGGAAAAACGTTTAAAGGCAAGAGAAGAAGGAACTTCGCTAGGAGATAGACCAGTTAGAGACCCAGCCTACACACCGATGATCTTTCCAGATGAGGAGTTTGAGCCTCATGGCTGGCCAGAAATCTTAGCCACCATGGACATTGCTGTCAATGAGGAACAATGGACACCTCATTGTGATGAGGAGGGTTATGATATCTCAGTGTTCATGTGTCAACCCTTGCTAGAAGAATGTGACCCTAGTGATGTCATAGAAGAAGAAGAGAATGACGATGATCTGGAGTCTATTGTGATGGATAGTTGCTTTAACTCAGAGCAGCACTATCTAGAAGATATAGGAGTGTTCACCCAGAAAGAAGAAGAACCTCTCACAAGTATTAAAACAGTAAACTCAAAGGATGGAAGTGAGAGTAGTCAAAAGAAAAAGAAAAGAAAAGCAGTGAAACAAGAAGAGGAGGAATCATTGTTTGAAGTACCAGAAAACTTCAAGAAATATGAAGTTGACGACCGCAAAATTTTGGTACGAATGCCTAAGAGAGAGGCCATCATAGGAGAATCATATGATAATAAAGAAAAGACCAAGAAGATTGTAGTGACCATTGAAGAGAACGAAGAGAGATGCACATATATAGGAGATGACCTAAGTGCAAGAGAAGAAATGGAGCTCATAGCTCTATTAAGGGAATAAAGGGATGTGTTTGCATGGCACTATAGAGACTTGAAAGGGGTAGATCCAAGAATTTTCTCTCATACTATCCCCATGATTGCTGATGCTAAGCCCACCAAACAGAAGCCCTACACATATAATGATACCTATGCAGCCAAAATAAAAGAAGAAATTGATAGGTTGATTGGAGCTGGATTCATCTATGAGATTGAGCATATCGAATGGGTGTCCCCCATTGTTGTGGTACCCAAGAAGAACGGGAAGTTGCGAGTGTGTATTAACCTTAAAAAAGTTAATGCCGCTACGATTAGAGATAGTTATCCACTTCCAATCACAGAACACCTATTGGAGCGTGTTGCAGGCAAGGAAGTTTATAGCTTCCTTGATGGATTTTCAGGTTACAATCAAGTAGCCATTGCCCCAGAAGATCAACACAAAACAACTTTTGCTACAGAGTGGGGAATCTTTGCATTTCGTATGATGCCATTTGGGCTCACCAATGCACTTGCAACATTCCAAAGGCTCATGTGTCATGTCTTCAAAGAGTTCTTGCGAAAGAGCTTAGAAGTGTATGTGGATGATTTATGTGCTCATTCCCAAGAAAGAAGGTTTCACATCCCTGAGCTCAGACAAATCTTCAACAAGTGTAGAGAATATCGAGTGTGTCTGAACCCATAAAAGTGTGTCTTCATGGTGCGTCAAGGTAAAATCTTAGGTCATATTGTTTCTAAGAATGGAATCTCAACAGATGAAGATAAGGTACGAGCCATAGCAGAGCTACCAAGTCCAAGGAATGTTAAAGAGGTACAAGCCTTTATGGGCCATTGTGGATATTACCGCAGGTTTATCCACATGTACGCGATCATAGCTAGACCCCTTTATGCCTTGTTGTCTAATTTTGAGTGGAACGATGAATGCGAGAATTCTTTCAATGAACTGAAGAAACGTTTGTGCACAGCACCAATACTGACCACTCCTGATTGGAATAAACCATTCCATGTCCATGTGGATGCATCCAATCATGCCATAGGATGTGTGCTAGCACAATCCACAAGTGAAGGAAACTTAGATTTGCCCATAGCATATGCTAGTAGACAGCTCACTGCAGCTGAACGGAACTATACCACAACTGAGCGAGAGGGCTTAGGCATGGTATATGCTGTGAAGAAGTTTAGACACTATTTATTGGCCAACAAGTTCAAGTTTTTCACTGATCATCAAGCTTTGTTATATTTGGTCAATAAACCTTGCAATACTGGACGCTTAGTAAGATGGTTCCTCTTACTAATGGAATATGACTTTGAAGTTGTTTTCAGGAAAGGTAGAACCCACCTTCGGGCAGATCACCTTTCTCGCATCACTTCAGGAGAGTCACCGCAAGGAGTGTCTGACGAATTACTCGATGCTTATCCGTTCAATTTAGAAGTTGTTCCTAAATGGGCAAATAAGTTGGTACCAGTCCTAACCTTTGGCCGTGCAAATAAGAATGTGAAAACATCACAAGAAGAAATTGTAAAATCACAAAAATATCACATATTAGCAGGAAGCATGTACAAACAAGATACTGAGGGTGTATTAGCTTGTTGTGTGGAGGATGATGAACATAGTAGTTGGTTGCAACAAGCCCATGAAGGAATGCTAGGAAATCACTATTCTAAACAACGAACATTGCAGAATCTAAAGCGTTTAGGAGTGTATTGGCCTAGCATGGACAAAGAAATACATGAGTGGATTAAGAATTTTCCAAGGTGCAGAGAGAGACCCCCAGTGGAGCATGCGACCCTTTATCAAGTGTCATTAATTCCAGATTGGAGTGCTCCATTGGTAGAGTTTATGAGATCGGGAAGATTACCCAAAGAGGCTAGTCTAGCAAGAAGACGAAGCATGGAGCAAGAGGCTCAAGGCTATGCCTTAGTAGGGGACAACCTATACCGAAGAGGCAAAGATGGTTACTTAAGACTATGCGTTCATGAATCAGACTATTTAAAGGTCTTAGAGACTGCACACAACGGTGTTGCAGGTGGACATTTTGGTCCTGACCGAGTGATCAAGACCATTCTATTCTCAGGACTTTGGTGGCCCACTCTTCATATGGACGCACATACCTATGTGAAGAAATGTGACACATGCCAACGTACACAATATCCAGTGAGAAAAGACGAGATGCCCTTGAGGCCAATGATGGGAGGACGTGCATTTTCGAAGTGGGGCATAGACTTCATAGGTCCTATTAACCCCCCAGCTAGAAACTCCCATGCAGAGTACATCATTGTAGCCACAGATTACCTTACAAAGTGGGTAGAAGTCAAAGCCACAACAAAGAATGATGCTCAGACTACGGCTAAGTTCTTATTCGAGAATGTGTTCACGAGATATGGACTACCAATAGAGTTGGTGAGCGATAGAGGCACACACTTCTTGAATGAAGTCATTGAAAATCTTCTCCAAGAATTCTTGGTGATACATAAGAAATCTGCCCCCTATCACCCACAAGCTAACGGACAAGCCGAGAGTACCAATAAGATCCTCTGTAACGTATTGACAAAACTGGTAAATAATAAACGCTCTGATTGGGACAAACAACTTCATCATGCTGTTTGGGCTTATCGAGTTGCCTACAAAACGGTACTCAACGCCACCCCATTTCAGATGGTCTTCGGACAGAACGCGGTGCTACCATTAGATTTCTTAATCCCTGCCTTAAAAGTAGCACAAGAGTATGAGTGGAATGGGCATGAATTGTCCTCTAGGATCTTTGATCTCGAACGCTTGGGTGAGACGAGGCTACGAGTGGCAGCAGGCATCTACGCTGCAAAGAAGAGGCAAAAGGCATACTTTGATGCACACATCAAGGATAAGGGATTGAAAGAGGGAGATCTAGTGTTGGTATACACACTAAAACAACATGCCCGTAAGTTGGAAAAAAGAGGATACGGACCCATGATCATTAATAGAATTTCCACTAGTGGTGCAGTTCAGTTGGCCACTCTAGAAGGAGATATCTTGCCAAACTATATTAGTGGCTGTAGAGTCAAGCTATATCAAGAACCTCTTACTGAGGATATGCTAATGAGACTCAACACTGCTAAGAAGCGAAAAGATGAAGAGTTAAGAGTGAGAGAAGAAGCACAGGTAGAGGCCAGAGAGCGTATTAGGCGAAATAAGTTAAGGCGATTAGGCTTAGAAGTCAACTCAAAAGCCCCAAAATATCACATGGATATGTGTCAAAAGTCAGGCATAGCGACTTCTCAGGTCATTGACCGAAGACCCTTTGTGACCATAGAGATAGGACAAGGGAAGGGTGCAAGGACGGTGAAAGCATTGATTGACTCAGGTGCAGCAAGTAGTGCAGTTAGACTTTCCTACTGCCAAGACTTGGGGTTGAACATCAAGCCCATAGAAGCTTATCTCATAGGATTGGGAGGTGTGGAAACCCCTTGTTTGGGCGAGGTGGAACTTCCCATCTACCTTCAAGATGTTCCAATGAAAGTCAAAGCGCTAGTATGTCAAGATGAGAACCTTACAGAACCACTTGTCTTGGGTCAAGATTGGATCTATGACCATGCAGTTAACTTAAACCTAAGAAGTCAAATTCTTCAAGTTTGGGTACATGAACAATGCATTACATTAGAATTAGAGAACTGCATGCTCCTAAATCATGGCACCACACACTCTCTTAGTTCTTCCAAGACTAATCATATGAAAGAAGATGTTGTATGTGTCAAAAGCTCTATGATGCAGAAGAAGTCAATCGTGGAAGACCAGGTTCAAAGGCGGGTGGATCTTTCTTCTTCTCCAAAGAATCAAGTAGCCACAGTAGTGAGTCCACCACACAAGCAAACACAACCGTTCACGACAACTGCTACATCAAATAGAAAGACACCATTCGATAAAAAAGCAGTTCCGAGCATGAAGCAGATATGGGTACGCAAAGGAGAGCAACCACCAGCCTTGCCCCCACAAATCCCATCCATGCATACCAACCAGGCCAGAAGACGAAGGAAGCAACTCAGACAAGCTCAATCACAAGGTATCCAACAAGTTTGGGTGCCTAAGAAGTTAGCTGCATCTCAACAAGGGCAATTACAGATGTGGGTACTTAAGAAGCTCCTACATCCACAACAACCTTTGTTCTCCCACATGCAAAAGGTTTCAACAAAGAAGCCAAAAAGAGAAAAGGGTAAGAACCACGTACAGAGACCAAAGGAAGATCAAATCAGCTCTTCAACATTAGTAGGAAGACATGCAAAAAGGATATGGGTTTGGAAGCCAAAAGTGCAAGTAGCCTCCACCGAACCAAAGCGTCAACCACACTGGATACCACAGTTCAGAAAGCATCCAAAGAGAGAGACGCCTGAAGTGACCTATACAGTGCCAAATGATGTTCTAAAATGGACTCCAATAAGGAGGATTACATCAGGTCGAGACTCAATGGATACCTCCACCAAGGTCGGCATCAACCTCCGCAAATAACATCGAAAGCCTCGAACGAGCAACAACCATGTGCTCCTTGCACCACCCTGTCTTTTGCACCATTCAGGTCATGCATTTCCAAAGTATGCATTAATATAGGGCCACATTACACGGCCGTGCATAGACACACTTGAGAATCCCATGCACAAGAGCACAGTGACATATGTCAAACATTTCTATTGATACTAACTTTTGTGTTCTTGTTTTGTGATATCCTTTTCCTCAAAAAAAAAAAAAAAAAAAAAAAGGGAGAAAGAAAAGTGGGAGAGAGCTTGTTCCCAGGTTTGGCTTATGAAACATGAATGAGTCATGCTTAGTTGAAGGTGGAACTGTTGATTACTAGGCATTTATCAATTTGGATAGAAGTGTGTCTCGGCCAGCAGTGAGATTATTGCTGCCTTATCTGGTAGATGACAAGCATTTGGCATGAACATGGCATCTACAACTATGATTTTCTCTTACCATGGTAGGAATGAAGAGCTTGAAGGCCCGCAACTTGAGTGATGCTTAACTACTTCATGTACCAGAGCATCCAAGGAGATATCTGCAAAAGGTAGTTCTGGAGGAGAAGACTCCTGCATATGGTGAGCTAAAGAGAATATGTTGAACTCAGCTTGGTGTAGTTACCCGATGTTGCTTGCCAAGGAATATAAAGCAATACAATTCTCAGTATTTGACAAATGTTGCTTTGAAAAGAGGAGAGAGGATCCACCACTCAAAAGATCTCATCAGTGGACAATCAACATGGACATTCATCAACAATGTTCCATCCAAAGGCCGAGTGTACAACACGAAGAGACATACATCCATCAACCTTCTCCATGGTAAGTATCTTTACTCTGGAAACACCATAACCATGATAGTTTAAGAAACCTCTTCGTCAGCATACCCTTGAGCACTTAGCTCAAGACCCGCAATTTTTGCACCATACTTCTTCCAATGCATTTTCCAAGTAAGCATGCGTAGGGCTACATTACAAGGCCGTGCACAAGGCACATACTTTTTTCAATCCAGGCACGAACACACTTACCCATCATTCATTATGGGTTATGAGTAGTTCGCATGACTGCTCTCAACATCATCTTTGGAAGTGCTAGCGGACGTCATGGGAACACAATCCATATCTCGGAAGCAAATTGAAGCCAGTAGTTGCTCCAAATCACTCTTGACAACCTCTTTTGAGCAACTTGCAGTTTTGAAAGCTCACAACGACACATTCTTGCTGGAATCCAAGGAACCAGCTCATACAACGGATGGACACCACCTCTCAAAGCACTACATAGAACAGCCCTTCCAACAAGGGTCTGTCAGGGACGACAGACTCGAGAGGGGGGGGAGTGTTGAAGCTCAAAGTCAAGGACAAAGCATGGAAGCACATCAAAAGGTGGACACACAAGGAAAGGGAGCAAGTAGGGAGCTCCAAGAAGTGTATGTCAAATTTTCAGAAGAATCCCCTACAAAAATAGTGATTTTCATCACTAAAAACCATTGTAAATACCATTATCTATTTTTAGTAACTCCATTTTGTTCAAGCCGAGGAGTCCTCGAGCTTGAGGAGTATTAGAAGTACCATCGTACCAATTTTCATAATTTTTAGACTTCGTTTGAGCCCTCAAATAAGCCCTAGAACCTAATTTTTAACTAGGTCGGACACTAGGTCTGGACATGGCCAAAACTAGTCAAAAAAACTATAAAAAGAGCTAGAGAGCTCATTTTTGGGGTTAGCTTGTTAGAGAATAGAACTTTTGTAAGAGAACTCTTTTGCAATCTAAGCTTTCCATTGTTCCTCTCTTTGATCTTACTTTGTGCGCGTGTGTGTGTATGTGTGTGCATGTTTGTGTGCTTCCACTCACGCACTTGTGCCTTCACTTGCTCGTGGTCTTCATACCAGTCCTCACGTCTCCGCGGATTGACAAGTAAAGGAGGTGGTGCTTACGCTTGAGCTACATGTTGAATCTGAAGTATGTATGCACGTATTTATCTCTGTGTGTGAAGATCAATGCTAAGATTGAATTACTAGAAGTTTGCAGAGTGTGTAACTATGTGTTCTTGAATCCAAACACATTTGGTAATCCTACTACATTTGCTAAAGAAGCAAGAGATGCATGAAAGGACGAAGAGGAAGATTTAGTAAAGTTTATTATACAAGAGTGCAAGCAAAAGCAGCTAACATGGAGTCATCTTTTGAATTTTATGATTGGTACAAAGCACAAGAGGAATCTAAGATAGAAACTAAAAAGGAGGAAGGAGGAACAGATGCAGCTGAAGCTAGGCTGGTGGGCGGTATACTAGGAGCGCTATTCCTAGTAGAACCAATTGTACAAATTAGAAGAATGACTCTAGCTCGACCCATTTGCAGGGATGACCAGTCAAAGAACTAGGCATACACCTCAGCCATAGCCAATGGCACAACCACCTCCGAATCCCAAGGTCAAAGCAGCTCATTTAAGAAGAGGTACTAAAGAAGATGTTGACTCTCATGTTGCTCAATTCGCGATAAAGTGGACAGAAAATGGACATGACACAATGTACGACGATGTAGTAAAACTCGAACAACTTTCATCTACATTGGAAGGAAGAGCAATGAGCTGGTTCAGTCAATATGGTATTGCTCATTTCGCTACATATGATGCATTAAGAACAACATTTTTACAAAGACTTAGGAAAGAAGAAACTCCCTTTGATGTGTTGAGGAAGTTGAGAGCAATTAGACAAAGGAATATGTTAGTAGAAGACTATGCTCAAAAATTTAGAACTTTAATGGAAATATTACAAGGCAACGAGAGAACTACCGACGAGATGTTGGCGGGTTATTTCCTAAAAGGATTAAGGAGCAGCATTAGGCATGAAGTGTCAAGTGTGGAAATAGCTTATTGTTTTTATGTATTAGTGTTAGCAAGTGCAAGAGTAGAAAGAATATTTGGTAGATTGAAGAAGAGGCATAGTGACTCTAGTTCAGATGCTAAATCTAATTCAAAAATGGAGTCAGAAAAAGGTACGACTGATTTTGAATCTGATACTGATGAAGAAGACACTACGGGGAGAAGGCACCACAAACATAAAGGTAAGCAAAGTAAAGAGGAATCTTTGATTAGTAAATTAACAAAACATGGATACTCTATAATTGCTCCAAAGGAGAAAAGGTTTTGTGAAAATTGTGATAAAGATGGGCATACAACAAGTCAGTGTTGGTATAATTCCAAACATCGAGGAAAACATTCAAGGAAAGACAATAGGAATAACAATGAAGTGGTAGAAAATTAGGCCCTTCGAGTTCAAGGATGTGGTGGTTTTCAGAGGCAGCAGCAAGGAAGACCTCCATGGAGAGATCATGCCAACCAGCAAGGAAATTATCAGGGTAATCAACAAGGGAATCAGCAGGGAAGACCACCAAGAGTGATGCCATGTGGATATTGTTATGCACCAAACCATTGGATTGGGTCGAGTTGTCCTTTATGGGTTAAGCAGAGAGAAGAAAGGGGTATACCAGTGGTTTGTTATAATTACAATAACCAGCAAGGGTAGTAGTAGCAACAGGACTAGCAAGCGGCTCAAGCGAATGTTGTAGTAATAGATTTATAAGATGAAGAATGTCGTAATGATTTCGGTGCAAGTACATCAAGAATTCTACATGAGGACCCTAAGAATTAGTGGAATTGTGATTGTAAGCAATGTGGTAAAGTTAAGGATGTGGATGTTTTGTTAGTTACAAGGTCAAAGAATAAAGGTCCTATTGATTGGTAGGAGCAAAGAAAGATATGGGACAAACTCCAAAAATAGATATGGTAGGATCAGGAGCAGCAAGAACAATTTCAAGTTTCATCCCAAGAAGAGGATAATGGAACATCTATACATGAAATAAAGAAGGATGATAATAAGAATACCAAGCAGGAGCTGAAAAATGACTGGCTTGAGGTAATGATTAACTCTCCTTTGCAATTGTCCTTAGATCAGTTGTCTTTGATACCAGCTTTCTGAGAGATATTGTTGAAGAAGCTAGTTGGATGGCACTCAGAGCCAACAGCTATGTAGGTACCTTCAACATAAGCTAATAATATTGATCCAGCTGATGTGGATTTTGTTGTGCCAGTAATTTAGGCACAATATAAACAAAGGTGATTTGATGAGATTATTAGATGGTGGATCAGGAGTGAACATATTACCTGAGCACATTTTTAAAGAAATGGGGAATGGGGATTTGGCTCCAGCACCTTTTCAAGTAAGGATGGAAGATCAAACTAGAGTTCAACCTTTGGGCATTCCAAAGTAGCAGCAAATCATAATTGCAGGGATCTCATTCATGGTAAAAAGTGAACTGATTCCCTCCAATAACCATTCCCACCTTCATTTGAACTCAAATTCAAGTTGTAAAAGTCGTGGAACACTCCTAGAGGCTATATAAGGAGTTGAAATCACTTGTACATTACATGGAAGCAATATACATACACTTGTGACCATCATTGTCTTGCTCCTTCAATTTTCTGCATCATCTTCTTCGCCAACAGTAATCTTGCAGAGGCTGTTGCTCTCTCCTCAGAGCTTCAAATTGAGTGCAAGAGGACTCATTTGAAAGGTATTAATGTCTAGTTTATGTCTGTAAATTTGCAAAGCATTTGGTTCAGCAGATTTGGAGAAATCTCAGTTTGTCTGCCTCGGGGTCAATCTCTATGTATTCCTGAAAAATAGGAAGTACCACCGGTGAATGTCGCATTCATTCCTATAGCATATTTTGCTTATTCCTTATACTTTTGTGCATTCCATACACTCAACCCTATGTGTATCACTCCCATAAAAGGATTTTTTCTAATTGTAATCACGCTGGTCGTTATGGGCATTTGAAGTTCATTGTCTCTTCCATAGATAGTAAGTTTTTTGAGCTAGTCGACCCGCGAACCTATCTGTTTTGTATCGACTCATTCTCCTTGATGCTCCAAGGTACATAGTGTGTTTCTTTGCACTTATAGCATGCCTATAAGGTCTATTTGAGTCTCCATAAGCTCAAGGGCTGGTCTTGTGCCGGTTGGCTTGACCAGACTTCGTCGCTCTGAAACGCACTTTTCTACCTTCGACAAGCTTCTCCAAGTTCTTTCAGTGGTATCAGAGCTAGTTCAAGATGGGTGACGGCTTTCCCTCAATGATCGAGAAGCTTGATCGACACAACTACGCGGCTTGGCAAATCAGAATGGAGGCCTATTTGCAAGGTAGAAATCTTTATGGGATTGTAGCAGGTGATGAAGCTATGCCTATTCCAAGATCCAAAGGAGGACCTACACAAGAGGAGACAGATAAGCTCACACTTTGGTGCGCAAGGGATGCTCAAGCAAGGTCGTACATACTAAACTCTATCTCTGACTTTCTATTACCACATATTAGAGGATGCAAGACATCTCAAGAGACTTGGGATGCCCTGGAGACTTTCTTTTCTGCTAGTACCAAAGCAAGAAAGAATCATCTTTGGAACGAGTTCAACCAAATGAAGAAGACACCTAAACAAACCATCACAAAGTTTGTTACCAAGGTCAAAGAGGTTGCGGATCAGTTAGCATCCATTGGAGAGCTGATTGAAGAAGAGGTCATCATGAGGCAAATTCTCAACGGCATTCGAAGTGATAAGCAATGGCAATCCTTCACGACGGCTTACGATCTCATCATGGATGTGCAAACTCCAGACTTCAACATCTTTCTTGGACAACTCTTCAATCAAGAAGCCAACAATAGCATAAAGGAAGGTAACTCTTATCATGGTAGTTCAACTAGTGCTCTATATGCAGATAAGAAGGATAAGAAGCAAAAAGGCAAGAAGAAGGAAGAAGACGAAGAAGAGACTTCCCAAGCCAACTTCGCAAGCAAGAGCAAGTGGAAAGGGAAGAAGAAAGGACCAAAGCAAGACAAATCCAAAGGTCAGAATGTTCAACCTTGTGCCATATGCAATAAGACCAACCACACCACTCAGAATTGCTGGTTCAATAGAAAGACCCAGAAAGGAAGTGGAAGAGGTGGATATGGAAGCAATAGAGGCCGAGGTGGACACAACTTCAACAATAACAATAGAAGCTATAATAGAAGGGACTACAACAATTATTTAGAAGATCAACCACATGAAGACTCATTACTTCTTATGAATCTAAGCCACAAAGAAGGTAAAGAAGATGATCATTTGTTCTACATAGATTTAGGATGTTCGAATCATGTTGCAGGCAACATTGCTCTTCTATCTGACTTGGAAAGTCCAAAGCATAGACATGAAGTGCAAACAGGGGATGACACGAAGCACAATGTGGAGAAGATTGGTAATGTCAAAGCTTCCAATGGCAAGACAAACATTCTGAGTAAGGTTCTCTATGTGCCCACTATCACTAAAAACCTAATAAGTGTAGGCCAAATAGTTGAAAAAGGCTTGCAAGTTAGGTTCACCCAACATGGAGCTTTTGTGGAAGATCCATGTCAAGGCTTCAAGAAGATAGCCCGAGGTGAGAAGCATGGTAGGCTCTTTACTTTTGAAGTAGGAGATACCAGGAACATAGCTCTATTCAACTTTGGGTCTCAAACCCTAAGTGAGCTTGAAGTGTGGCATAAGAGACTTGCTCATGTGAATGAAAGAACCTTGAAGGATTATATGCAGGGATCAAAGTGTTCTAGGACTGCCGAACATATCAAAGCAACACATGATCAACAGGTGTGATGCATGTCAGATTGGGAAGGCACAAAGACAACCATTCAACCACAAAGGCTACATCCACAACAACTTATTGGACTTAGTACATACAGATGTATGGGGACCAAGTCAAGAACCTTCATTGGCAGGATCAAGGTATTATGTCTCATTTATTGACGACCATAGTAGATGGACTGTTCTATACTTTATCAAGAGTTATAATGAAGTATTTGATTGCTTCAAGAAGTATCTTGCACATGTGGAGAATCATACAGGTAGATCATTAAAGAAGCTCAGATCTGATGGAGGGGGAGAATACTTCTCCAAAGAGTTTGATGAGTTCTTGCAGGACAAAGGTATCAAAAGGGAAGTGACTACTAGGTACTCTCCTCAACTAAATGGAATTGCTGAGAGGAGAAACAAGACATTGGTTGGATCAGCCCGAACAATGCTTGAAGAGAAGAAGTTGCCACATTATCTTTGGGCAGAAGCTATTTCAACTGCAGTGTACCTTGTCAATCGACTACCATCCAAATCACTTCAAGGTACGACTCCTTATGAAGCATGGCATGGAAGAAAACCTAGTCTTGGACATTGCAAGGTTTTTGGTTGTTTAGCTTATGTTCATGTGCCATCACAAATAAGAGGTAAGCTAGATGAAAGGGCAAGAAAGGCAGTGTTTATTGAATATGATTCAACTCAGATGGGTTACAGGTTCTTCAATCCTTCAACCAAGCAATTCACTACAAGTAGAGATGTTGTGTTTGAAGAACACAGGTCTTGGTATGATGAAGACAAACAAAAGGTAACACTACCATATGATCTTGATTATGACTCTCATCAATTAGGAAGCAAGCATGACACACAGGTCCAGGATCCAAGAAGTGATATAGACGATGACCAAGATGAAAGAGAAAGGGATTACAAGCTATGGACGTCAAGAGGCAAAGCAAAGATACAAGAGGTTGGAGAATGCTCCAAACAAGCACCTAGAAGATCTGCAAGAGAGAAGAAACAACAAGAAAGGTATGGATATGATTCCACATTTGTTACAAAGCATTCAATCTACTTGGCAAAAGACTCTATTTCAGAGGAACCCTCAACCTATGAAGAGGCAAAGGGAAACCCTAATTGGGAAAAGGCCATGAATGAAGAGATAGATGCATTGAAGGAGATGGACACTTGGGATTTGGTTCCAATGTCGCCGAATCAAAAGGTAATTGGTTGTAGATGGGTATATAAAGTTAAAAGAAATTCAGATGGATCAGTTTGCAGGTACAAGGCAAGATTAGTTGCCAAAGGATGCTCACAAACTCATGGTATAGACTATGAGGAAACATTCTCACCAGTTGCAAAGATGACTACAATCAGGACATTGATAAGTGTAGCTGCTGCAAGGAATTGGAGACTCCTCCAACTTGATGTGAAAAATGCATTCTTAAATGGTTGGATAAGTGAAGAGGTATACATGTCACAACCACCAGGTTTTGAAAACCCTAATCATCCATCTTATGTTTGCAGACTTAAGAAAGCATTGTACGGATTGAAACAAGCTCCAAGAGCTTGGAATTACAGGTTGGTTACATATCTTCAAGACCAAGGGTTCAAAGCTAGCAGCTCAGATCCTTCTTTATTCATCAAAAGGGATCACAATGAGGTTATCTATCTATGTGTATATGTAGATGATATTATTGTGACAGGTGATGATCTAAATGGCATTCAAAGGATCAAGAGACACATGCAAGAGGAGTTCAAAATCAGTGACCTAGGTGAGCTCACATATTTCCTAGGTATGCAGGTGATATATACAGATGAAGGAATGTATTTGACTCAAAGAAGATACATTCAGGATCTTCTTCTCAAGATCAAAATGGAGAACACTAAACCTGCAGGTACACCTTTGGAGATGAATCATAAACTTAGTGTTTATGAAGGTGAGAAAATTGAAGACATTAAAGAGTATCAAAGCTTGGTAGGTAGCTTGATATATGCTACTCATACAAGGGCAGACATGTCATATAGTGTGGGAGTGCTTAGTCAGTTCATGCACTCACCGAGAAGACCACACATGGATGCGGCTAAGAGAGTACTGAAGTATCTCAAAGGTACAATCAACGAAGGTATATTCTATCCTTACTCTTCAGATTTGGATATCAAAATCTACTCAGATGCAGATTGGGCAAGAGCTAAGGATGATAGAAAAAGTATATCTGGTTACTTAGCATTTGCAGGTTCAAAGCTAGTGTCATGGATTTCCAAGAAGCAACCAACAGTTGCTTTATCCTCAACTGAAGCAGAATACAGAGGCTTGACCATAGCAACTCAAGAGGCAATATGGTTAAAAGCATTGTATACAGATTTGGGACTTGTGAGTTCCAAACCTCACATATTTGGAGATAATGTAAGTTCCATGCATCTAGCAGCAAATCCTATTTTTCATGCGAGAACCAAGCACATAGAAGTCCATTATCACTTCATCAGGGAGAAGCTCATGGCAAAGGAGATTGACATTTCTTTTGTTCCGACTGAAAAGCTAGCAGATATGATGACGAAGGCACTTGATGGAATAAAGCTTTGTAGATTCAAAGCTATGGCAGGTATTCAACCTATCAGAGATTGAAGACTCAAGCATACTTTAGCTTGAGGGGGAGCTGTTGGAACATCAAGCTTACACTATGCTTGAGGTGGATTTGATCTACATCAAAGGCTATCGCGTCGAAAGAATATCCGTTGGAGAGTTCTTTTTCATATGCTCATTTATTGTATTTTTTTGAGAAATTTTTGATGGCTCATTTATCGTTGTAAAAGCCTTGAGTTGTACACATGTAAAGGTACAAATATAGAGCCAAAATCCCATGAAATTTTGGTGGTTGAAGTTGCATTCAATCAAGCAATCAATCACTTAAAAGTAGATCAATCAAGATCTTCACTTTTCCTAGATTGTAGGGAAGTGAATTGATTCCCTCCAATCTTTTATTCCCACCTTCATTTGAATTCAAATTCAAGTTGTAAAAGTCGTGGAACACTCCTAGAGGCTATATAAGGAGTTGAAATCACTTGTACATTACATGGAAGCAATATACATACACTTGTGACCATCATTGTATTGCTCCTTCAATTTTTTGCATCATCTTCTTCACCAACAGTAATCTTGCAGAGGCTGTTTCTCTCTCCTCAGAGCTCCAAATTGAGTGCAAGAGGACTCATTTGAAAGGTACTAGTGTCTAGTTTATGCCTGTAAAGTTTCAAAGCATTTGGTTCAGCAGATTTGGAGAAATCTTAGTTTTTCTGCCTCAGGGTCAATCTCTACGTATTCCTGAAAAATAGGAAGTACCACCGGTGAATGTCGCATTCATTCCTATAGCATATTTTTCTTATTCCTTATACTTTTGTGCATTCCATACACTCAACCCTATGTGTATCACTCCCATAAAAGGATTTTTTCTAATTGTAATCACGCTGGTCGCTATGGGCATTTGAAGTTCATTGTCTCTTCCATAGATAGTAAGTTTTTTGAGCTAGTCGACCCGCGAACCTATCTGTTTTGTATCGACTCATTCTCCTTGATGCTCCAAGGTACATAGTGTGTTTCTTTGCACTTATAGCATGCCTATAAGGTCTATTTGAGTCTCCATAAGCTCAAGGGCTGGTCTTGTGCCGGTTGGCTTGACCAAACTTCGTCGCTCTGAAACGCACTTTTCTACCTTCGACAAGCTTCTCCAAGTTCTTTTAATTTTTAGGATTGCATGCAAGTCTTTGTGGATGACTTTTTTGTATTTGGAAAAAAGTTACAACACCTGCTGCATATGAAATCTTGTTTTGACAGATGCACAATTATTTAGGATGGTGCTCAATCCATTCAAGAGTGTCATTGTTGTGAATAGTGGCATCTTATTAGGCCATGTTATTTCTCAAGAGGAAATGGCTATTGATGTTAAAAAGATTGAAGCCATTAGGACAACAAAAGCCCCGACAAATGTGAAAGAAATCATCAAGTTTGTTGGACAAATCAAGTGGCATGCTAGGTGTGTAAGGTACTTTGGCTAATATTTCATTACCTTTAACTCATTTAACCAAGAAATATTTTCCATTGGTATGGGCTAAAGCTGAAGAAAAAGAATTTCAGTTATTGAAGAAGATGGTTTTAGTAGCACCAATTTTGCAGTCACCGGAATAGTCTTTTCCATTTCATATATTTGTTGATGCATCAAATGTAGTAGTTGGTGCAGTGTTGATGTAGCAGAAAGAAAAAGGATGGTTTAGACCAGCATATTATGCTAGTAGGATATTGTGCTCAACCAAAAGAAATTATCCGATGACTAAAAGAGAAGCATTAGCAATGGTGTATGCTCTTAATAAATTTTGACATTATTTATTGGGCAATAAAGTGATCTTTCATGTTGATCATTAGGCTTTAGTATATTTGATCAAAAAGCCATTGTTAACAAGAACGTTGGCAAGGTGGATGCTTCTATTGCAGGAATTCGATTTTGTCATCATTCATACTCTAGGTAAAGAACATGCAATGGCGGATTACTTTAGTAGATTGGAGTCAGGGGAAGCACCGATAGGTGTCAATGATGTGTTTCTAGATGCGGAGTTATTCAATGCACAAATTGCTGAATCTGATTCTTGGTATGATCAATTATTACTGTTTCTAATAGATGGAGCGTTAACTCAACATTTTACACCTGATCAGAGGAAGAATTTTGCTCTTAAAACTATGCCATATTTGGTTTTAGCTGGTGCATTATATGAGAAAGGGGTGGATCAGGCCATTAGAAGGTGTGTACCAAATTTTGAACAACTAGCTGTTTTGCAAGAAACACATTCAGGAGCAGGAGGAGGACATTTGTTAGGTGATATTACAGGGAAAAATATTTTACAAGCAGGATTGTGGTGGCCTATAGTATTAAAGGATGCTCATGAATTTTCTAAAAGGTGTGTGCTTTTTCAGAAAATAAGCCAACCAAATAATTCAGATTGGATGTCTGGTCATCATGTTTTGCCATTGGATCCATTTCAGAAGTGGGGAATGGATTTTGTGGGGCCTATCAAGCCTATTACTCAGTGTGCTAATAGATATATTTTAGTAGCTATGGATTATTGCATGAAGTGGGTGGAAGTAGTAGCATTGAAGGACAATAAGGCAGAAAGTCTGGCAAAGTTCCTCTACCACAACATCATGAACAGGTTTGGATGTCCAGTTCAAATAGTAAGTGGTCGAGGAGCTCATTTCCTTAGGACGTAATTTTAGAATTAACAAGAACACATCTTATTATGCATAAAAAGTCTACAACCTATCATCCTCAAGAAAATGGTCAAGCAAAAAGCAGTAATACAATTTTGCTGCGTATTCTTAAAACGTTAGTGCATGATAATTAGAAAAAAAGGGACTTGTTGCTTGACTCAGAATTATGGCCGTTTTGAACAACTTTCAAAGTAACAACATGTATGAAACCATTCACATTGGTTTATGGCTTGGAAGCAGTAGTTCGAATGGAGTTTGTGGCTTCTAGTTTGTGATGGCAGAAACGATGTCTCATGAAGTATCGGTCAAGCATAGGAGTAAGTATCTTTTTCAATTGGAGGAGGATTATTTAGTTAGTGCATACATAACAAAGGTAATTCAAAGAAGGAGACATGCTTGGGTCAATATGAATGTGAAATTCAAGATATTTTAGGTTGGAGATTGGGTGATGGTGTACAACTCCAAATTACGGCCACATCCATGAAAACTTACCTGGAGATATAAAGGTCCATATCAGATTGTGTAGGACCTAGGCCAAGGAACCTTTTTACTAGCTGATGTTTTTGGCACGAGAATGGAAAAGCTGATCAATGTATTTCTATTGAAGAAATTTCAAGGGAAGCCACCGCATATGGATTGGCTGTCCTCTAATCTAGTGCAGGTGATGTGTACATCAGAAAATCAGACTAGCACCATTGGTGATCACATAATTTAGAAGTCGTATGTCTCTACATGTTTTTCAATGGTTCTATGTTATGTGGAAAAATGTTGGTTTAAGATTACTTTACGTACATTCTTAAGGATACATTGGTTTGCAAAAGTGGATCTGAGGTTAAGGGTAGTACTATTTAAAGTTCACTCAATTAGATTTTACTTGGTCATATTTTAGTATATCGGATTCTACTCAATCGAATGTTGGTGTGTCGAAACATGTTCAGTTGAATTCTATTGGTTCCGAATTCCCTCAGTTAGATGTTTTTTATTAAAAAATTATTGGGTTGATGTCTGTATGTGTAATTGGTGCTCTATTCAAGTATTTGGTGTCCGACATTTATTCATGGGAGAAGAGAAGCATAAAAATATTTTAATTTGTTGCATCAAGTTGCGAGAAAAATTTTAAATCATTTGTTGAAGGTTCCACTCGAAAGTATGCATTATGGAAAGGTGGTGCAGTTTGCACAAATTATAGTGTTGTACAGTTTCAAGATTTTGGCTTCTGATCAGTATAGTTCAATCGTGTGTTTCAAACGTGCAGGTATATGTGCCAAAGGAAGACAATTAGTTTAGCCTCTATGATTCCGAGAGCAGACACAAAAAACATGAGGAATAGAGTGCACAAAAGAGAAGCTTGCAAAGAAGAGTCTTCTAATAAAGAGAATGATAGCTTGCTCCAAGAGGAAGAGTATGACGTGCAAACTCCGACTTTGACTATTTGCCAACTTCAAGATAGAAATAGATGTAAGTGCACCTCTGCATAATATCTCGTTACAATGCATTTCTCTCTTTGAGTTTGCATCGTTACCGTGGGGGAGCTCGAAGTTAAATTACTACGTTAGAAGTCAAATGGATATCATCTGGAAGATGAAAGGCCAGTTGTCTTCTCAGGTGAAATTTTCTCTTGAACTCATTGTTGAGGTAAAGAATAGGTGGTGCCTAAGTGTACTAAGGAAGAAATGAAGAAGGAGTTTTGCACAATGGTAAGTACCACATTAAGAAGATCCACCTCATTAATGCCAATCCAGAGAAGCGATTTGAGTGATATGAAGATCGTGAATGCAAGAAGTAGTGAAAGTGAACGTGAGAAGCATGAATATGCACACACATACACATACACATACACACACACAAGGAAGAGACAAGCGAGACACAATGGAAGATAAAAAGTAGACTCTATTGCTCAATACCACTACTACAAGCTCAATCTAGCTCTAATCTCTCCTCAACTCATACAACCTAGCCTCAAAAATGAGCTCTCTGGATCTTTTTATAGATTCTAGACTAGTTTTGACTGGTTTCACATCTAGTCTCTGACATAGTTAAAAAATAGGTTCTAGGGGTCATATGGAGGACTAAATGAGATCTAAAAATTACCCAAAGCTCCTCAATCTCAAGGACTCCTCGGCTTGCACAAAATGGAGCTGCTAAATACAAAAGTGGGTGTTTTATGATACATATATTACAAAATTGATGAAAATCACTATTTGGTTTTTGAAGAGAACATCATGAAATATATTTCTTGAAAACAATGAAGTTTCTGGCTCCACACAACTCTTTGTCGTCCACCTTTACATACTTCCTCTGCGTTGATGCCTTTGGATACTACCAACACCCCTCCCTCTCGTGCCTATCATCCTTGATAGATCCTTGTTGTGGGGTTTGCATAATGTAGTTTTGCAAGAGGTCTTGTGTGAGGGTGTGCTCCACAACTCAAATTCCTCATGCAAGATGAGCTTCTAATATTTTTGAGTCTATCACCTAAGGTTCATCGGGAGGTGGAAGTTGGTAGTTCATTGAATATACAAGCTTCTTGCAAGTGAAAACTAAAGGAGATGGATAGGCCGGCTGATGAAGACTTTGGAATGGTATTCCGAGAAGCCCATTGTGAACATCTCTTCAAAAGTCATCTTGTAACATGCAGGTAAATACTTGATGTGGCAATGCCATGCGTAACATACCTAGAGCGATGGTGTGATGCTCATATCATATGCAAGGTCTTGGCTTCCATGCTCAAATCCTGGGGTATTGACATGTGGTGCTTTGATGCGACGGAAGATCTTGAAAACTGTTTGCATCATATCAAAGATCTTAATGGTCTCATATATGCGATGAGGTCATCCATGCGATGTAGGCGGGTGAGACAGTGGTGGATGGTCACCATCGTGTATCCAACGGTTGGAGGGCCACATGGTGGTGCTAGATAGGGTTAGTTTACCAATCCTAGCATTGCTTGTTATTTTGAACCTTGATCGCAAATGCCTTCCAAGAGAAGCATCATGGCATCAGACCCCAGCATGGATTGTACTTTAGGTATAGTGGTGCTTTTGTACAGGTATGCATCATTTTAGGGTATTCCTGAAGGAGTTCCATGCGCTAGTTGGGTTCAAAGATTTTTCCTTTCTTTGCTTCAAGGGGTAGGTCTTTGGGCTCAAACTGGGTGGCATGAGTTGGTTTCTTTGTCAATAGCTAATTGGTAAATTTCCATGTATAGGAAGTAGGGTTTGTACTGAAGCTCATTAATGGAAATATACTTGTGGGATGCCAATTGAGCAAAATGGGGCAATTGTAAAATTTGCTCCTCAATCTAGGCCATAGCATGGAGTTGTGCCTCTACACATGCAGAGTGAGTTTTACCTAGCTCTTCAACCGATTTGACCCATTCCGAAATAAGAAGTTTGAATGTGTCTTGCCCTTCTACTATGACACGTCCGCCTAGGACCGGTTGTGGTTCATATGCTTCTTCGTGTGTGTCCTCCACCGATATAGAAATAGTTTCTTCTTTAGCAAGAATAATCGATGAGGAATCTTGCCTAGGGGGTTCTAAGTGACCTGCCATCTGAGCTTGAACATCGAGCACACACGCCTGTAAAGTAGTTAGTTCATCTAGGATTTCTGGGGGTGTGACTTCAAGGACACTTTGTGGCTGTGCCAATTCCTTCACTAGAAAGGTTGTGTGATCTACTTGTAGCTTCTAATATTCTTCGTTGATTCTATCGTAGTCATCAATTAATCATGTGTGATCATCCAATAATACTTGCATGGTCTCAGAGGGGACTGCTTTGAATTTGCTTAGACTTAATGTTTCATCTCATCAATCCATCACAACTTCAAAGTTTTGGTGACTCTGCTCTTGTACCATTTGGTTCTCTTCTTTGGTAGGTTGCGAGATGGCATTTTAATAGTTCCATATTTTGTGTGAGGGTGGCATTCCATACTATCTGAGCATGTAAAAGATTTTCTGCATCTGTAAGGGCTTGTTTAGTCTTTTTTTCCAATTCTAACTCTAATGAGTGGTAAGCCTCACGTAATTCCTAATTGCATGCATTCAGGGAAGCATTCTCAATGGTCAAAGAATTTAACTGCACCTGCAGATGTGTGGTAGTCTGTTGTAATGTCTGGCGACCACTTCCGAGAGATGCAAACTCATCTCTAACTTGAGCCATGCATGCAAACATTTGATGAAATGTGTTGTCAATAGCGAGTGATAATAACAATGGTGTGGTGTGTGAAGATGAAACTAGTGTGGGTGTAGATGTAGGGAGAAAGGGAAAGGGGAATGGGAGGATGGATGTAGTGGTGACTGTAGAAAATTATGAGGTTCCGAGATATGGTGATGAAATAGTGGATGTGAGTGGTGGTGCGATAGGTGGTGAAATGTCCATGTCACCAGACATGGTATCTAGTGAAGTAACAATGAATAGCGGTGTGATGGTGGGTGCATTAATGGGTGTGAATATGGGATTTACAAAGGAGGAGGAATATATGACCTGTTGAGTTTTGTAGATGGTTTAAAGTAGAGGAGAAGGCAAAGGTGACTTAGTAGGGGTGGGAGGGGATAAAGGTGAGAACGTCATCGGTGGAGGGAAAGAAGAAATTGGTCTTGGAGGGAGAGGAAAGGAAGGAAAGAATGGGGTGAGGAACGGATTAATTGGGGTGGGGGGAATTAGGTTTGATGTACTAGGGGTAAAGGTTTCAAGTATTGCTGGGGTGACTGGAGGTGTTATGGCTTCTACTGCAGCACTTACTATGAATGAGGATGCTAGAGGTGAGTTGGGGTGGACAGGAAGTTGGAGGTAAAGGAGAAGGAAGAGTTTTGGCAAGAGTGGAGGTGATTTTGATGGTGGTGTCTGTATGGAGGTTGCTAATCAGGGTGGGGATTCAATGATGACTATAGCTTTTGGTATAGGTGATTTGGGTGGATGTTCAGGTATCAATCATGCTTCTTCAAAAGTGTGGGAGGAGTGGGTGTCGACGGTCACACGGATGTATTGGCCTGGTTTTTGTTGAAGATTCACTCACTAATTAGGCATAAAGACTTGAAGATGTATGAAGGATAAAGAAAGACAAAGAGAAGCAGGAACAAAGCATTCAGAAAAATCAAAGCCTTAGTGAAGGGACAAATTCATGACTGTAATATAGTTCATAGAAACTTCC
Source organism: Ceratopteris richardii (assembly GCA_020310875.1). Lineage (NCBI taxonomy): Eukaryota > Viridiplantae > Streptophyta > Polypodiopsida > Polypodiales > Pteridaceae > Ceratopteris > Ceratopteris richardii. Next base: position 112,322,106 of record CM035439.1, on the reverse strand, counting down.
AGAAATACCAGTTTTGAATCTCGGAACAAAATGTATATATATGAGGTAGAAGATTATAATAAAAGAGAGAAGAAAGGAGCAGAGAGTGCATAGAACCGGAATAGAATAGCGCATATAGAAACTGAGGATAGTGATATAGAAGATGCCAGAGATTGCGTATGTAGAGATGAATAATAGAGCCTGAACTGTCAGGTATTCATCTGAGAGAGATGGTAAGGAATAACTACTCAGAGTAGGAGAGTTTTCCATAGCTATGAGCAAAGTGAGGCCACGCTATTTTTGTACACATCTTCTCTAATAGAAAACACATGTTCATCTGGAAGTTTGAGCGCATTCTTTGTATGTGAAGAAATGTGAGTGATTTTGTGTTACTATGAAAGTTAGTTAATAGTTACACTTTTGTTAGTAAATGTTTTCCGGTACATCTACAAGTTAGATCTCGCAACATAGTGTAACGTTTTTCATGAGAGATAGTTCATCTTGAAGCTAGTAGTCTCAACTATAAGTTGATCAAAAGATTTCTATGAAAGGGGACATGTCTGCAGAGTACTAAGTCTGACCGTAAAGGCATCCAGAACTGGTGAAGTTTTTTCTTCAAACTTCAGATAGAATTTATTCACTGATGGAAGCTCAGGTATTACTTCCTTACTTCAATTACAATCATTTGAAGTAACTACAAATAGAATTGCATCTGATTCCGGTAACATTCCGGCACAATTATGGTAAGATTACAGTGATAGTCCGGTAACAATCCGGTGAAGTTTCGGTGAAATTTCGGTGAGTTCAAAACTCAGTTTTGGCACAGTTAAGTGATGGAAAGATTAATTAACTATAAGAAGACACAGTAGTGTAAAGATTGAAGTAAATCAGTTCAGAATTGAAGCCTAAAGGAAAGGCAAAGTTTTTTGTAAAGTGAATTTTCAAAGTTCACTAAATGCAGTTATAAAGTTTTCAGTTACAGAAAAGTTGCTAAGCTATTGATGATTATAGAGGTGTTCTAACATCACTCTAGCTTAGTTCTTGTTGTGACACGACAAAATTTTGCAGCTTAGTTTGTCAAGCTTTGTCATGTCAACATCAACAAGTGGTATCAGAGCAGAAAGGTCCTCAAAGAGCAAACGGAAGTAAAGATACAAGAAAATTTGAAGAATTCTTCACAAGAAAAGTGAACTGGAGGAGATCAACAACAAACGGAATCAGAGAAGCATTCCAAAGTCATTCTGAAGGGTAAAGGTTTACAAAAAGGTAAAATCCTTTAACGTTACACTCACCGGCAGTAACAGAAACAAGAAGATCATGGCAGATCACATTTCTATTGACAAATTGGACAGAGATAATTATCCCGCATGGGTAATGCGAATGGAAGCCTTACTTATGAGTAAGGACTTAATGATATATGTGACAGGAGAAGGAAAGAAGCCTACTTTTGGAGACAATAGTCAACCGAAGAAAGAAGAGTTAGAAGCCTTGAAGCTATGGCAAAAGAAAGATGCAACACTAAGAACCTATATCTACAATACCATTACAGATCATCTACTACCACATATTAGAGGTCTGGAGAAAGCGGAAGACATATGGAGTGCTTTGGAATATCATTTCCAAAATACGATGAAAGCTAGGAAGGCTAGCTTATGGTCAGAGTTTACAACGTTCAAGAAAAAGCAAATTCAAAGCATTAGTGATTATGTCACTAAGATGAAAAACTTGGCGGACAGTCTTGGATCTATTGATGAAGATATCGAAGATCACAGGTTGATAGCACAAGTGCTTGCAGGACTGAGAGGAGATGAAAGATGGAAACCTTTCTTACTCTCAACTAAACTTTCTTTAAATCATTTTGTACCAGATTTAAATCAGTTGCTTGGACTAATGTTAACATTTGAGCAAGATTTGAAGAAATATGTGATAAAGGTCAAAGTTCTACTATGTACGCAAAGAATAAGAAGAAAGGTGACAAAGGTAAAGAAAAAGATGAAGAAGAACTAACTAATCAAGCAAATTATGCAAGAGGAAGAGGTAACGTCAGAAAAAGAGGTAATACAAAAGGAAGAGGTAGTCATACTAACAACAAGAAGACTTGTTGGATCTCTGGATTAAGCAATCATTTGGCTCATGATTGCTGGCATAATTCTCAAAGATCAAGTCAGAATCAGAATAACAATAGTAGAGGTAGAAGTGGAAGATATCAAAGAGGAAGACAAAGCCAAAGAGGTGGATATGGTAGAGGTGGAGCAAGAAGTTGGGGACAGAATCAATCTCACAACACTACCTACTACAATTATGTGAATGATACGCAGAATGACAGTCATACAACATTGATGATGAACTCGATAAGTATGTCAGAGAATGAAGACCTCAAGGTATTCTATATTGACTTTGGTTGTTCAAATCATTTGTCAGGAAATATAGAATTGTTATCAGAACTTGAAGGAGGTATTTCAAATCATACAGTACAAACAGGTGATAACACAAAACACAATGTAAGGTCAATTGGAAAAGTGAAGTGTAAGAATGGAGGTGACCTACTAAAAAATGTTTTATATGTTCCAACAATCCCAAAAAATTTGATCAGTGTAGGACAGATAGTAGAAAAAGGTTTTCAAGTCAAGTTTACAAATGAAGGAGTATTTGTTGAAGATCCAGAGAATGGATACAATCAAATTGTCCATGGTAAAAAGGACGGTAGACTTTTTACTCTCAAAGTACAAGGGAATATTCGTCAAGCCTTAATCACACATGGTGATGAAGTGTTTACAGAATTGGACCTCTGGCATAAGAGATTAGGACATTTTAATGAAAAAGGAATCAAAATGATGGTGGAGAAACAATCTGTAAGAGGATTACCAAATATAAAGAATCAACATATGATTCACAAGTGTGAAGCCTGTCAAATGGGAAAAGCACACAGGCTACCATTTCAGAAGAGTGGTTACAAACACGATGGTTTGCTAGAGCTCATACATATAGATGTATGGGGACCAACAAAAGAAGGATCTATCAGTGGCTCAAGGTATTATGTTCTTTTTATTGATGATGCAACAAGATGGATAACTCTTTATGTTTTGAAAGAGAAGTCAGAAGTATTTGAAGCTTTCAAGCATTTTCATGCATATGCGGAAAGACTTACATGACAGAAACTAAAAAGACTAAGGTCTGATGGAGGAGGAGAATATTTTTCTCGAGAGTTCAATGATTATCTGTGGAATGCAGGTATCAAAAGAGAAATAACTTGCAGGTATACACTGCAACAAAATGGAGTAGCAGAAAGAAGAAACCGAACTCTAATTGACTTTACAAGAGCAATGCTAAAGGAGAAGAATTGTCCAAATTATCTTTGGGCTGAGGCTATAAATACAGCTACATATCTGGTAAATAGATTACCATGTACAATTTTAAATGGGATGACCCCTTATGAAGCTTGGTGGGGCAAGAAACCAACACTTGATCATTGTAAAGTGTTTGGATCAGTTGCTTATGCTTATGTACCATCACAACTGAGACATAAGCTTGAACCAAAAGCTGAAAAATATGTGTTCATCGGATATGATGAAAAGCAGATGGGTTATAGGTTATGGAGTCCTCTAACCAAACAGTTTACTGTTTCCAGAGATGTGACATTTGATGAAGGAAAGAGTTGGTATGCAGAAAATGAGCATAATCCTGAAACATTTGAAGAAGAGATAAGAAGAAAAGAAAAAGGTAAATCACATATGCAGGTAAATGGAGATGAAGGTTATATGTAGGCAAGTACGTCCAGGATCAGATCAGGTATGAGAAACAAAGATGAACCAAGATTTGATGAAGATGTGTATTCAGATACACATGAAGAATATGAGCTAAGAAGGTCAAACAGAGTAAGGAAACAACCAACAAGGTATTCCTATGACACTTCTTATTTGACTAAGAAAAACTATGCTTACTTAGTAAAAAAAGATGAAGAACCTCAGAATTACAGTGAAGCAAAAGGTAAGAAACAATGGGAAGAAGCAATGAAGGAGGAGTTCAATGCATTGGAAGAGAACAAGACTTGGGATCTTGTTCCAAAACCAAATGGTAGGAAAGTGATTGGAAATAAATGGGTTTACAAAGTTAAGAAACTTGCAGATGGAAGGATAGCCAGATACAAAGCTAGACTGGTGGTCAAAGGCTATGCTCAGACGCATGGCATATATTATGATGAGACGTTTAGTTCGGTGGCAAAGATGTCAACCATAAGGACATTGATTGCTATAGCAGCATCAAAAGGATGGAAGCTAAGTCAGCTAGATATAAAGAATGCATTTTTAAATGGATATATATCAGATGAGGTTTACATGGAACAACCTGAAGGGTTTGTAACTTCCAGATACCCAAATCATGTTTGCAGATTAAGAAGAGCACTCTATGGATTGAAGCAAGCTCCAAGAGCTTGGAATTACAGACTTGTGAAGTATCTCAATGACCTTGGATACCAAAGCTCAAAGGTAGATGCAAGTCTACTCATCAAGAGAATAGATGAAGGTATGATCTACATTTGTATTTATGTAGATGACATTATAATCACAGGTACCTCAGATGAAGGAATTAAGGAGGTAAAGAGATTGCTTGAAAAAGAATTCAAGATTAGTGATCTAGGAAAGTTATCATACTTTCTTGGAATGGAAGTCACATATACAAATCATGGTGTATATGTTTCGCAAGAAAGGTATCTCCTAAACTTACTGAAGAAGTTTAACATGGAGAATTGCAGAGAAGCTTCAACACCGCTTGAAGTAAATCATAAACTCAGCAAATATGATGGTGCAGAGTTTAAAGATATGAGGAAGTATCAATCTTTAGTGGGAAGCTTAATTTATGCTACGCTAACAAGACCAGATCTTAGTTATGCAGTAGGAGTTCTCTCACAGTTCATGCATTGTCCGAAAGATCAACATTGGGTTGCAGGACAAAGAGTTCTTAGATATATCAAAAGAACTATAAAGGAAGGATTATATTATCCTTTTACATAAGATATAAAGCTGAGAGCATCTAGTGACTCAGAGTGGGCAGGAAGTCAAGATGACAGAAGGTCAACACATGGGTATATGATATACCTAGGAGATAAGCTTGTAAGCTAGTGTTCAAAGAAGCAACACACAGTGGCTTTATCATCAACAGAAGCAGAATATAAAGGACTTGTGGAAGCAGCTAAAGAAGTGATATGGATGCAGGCTTTGTTCAAAAGTATGGGTATTGATCAAGGTATACATATCATACGTGGAGATAATATGAGGGCATTGTATCTTGCAGCAAATCCAATATTTCATGAAAGAACAAAACACATAGAGATTCAATATCATTTCCTGAGGGAAAAGGTAATGGAAAAAGAGATTGAAATAGTATACACATCTACAAAAGATCAGATAGCAGATATTCTGACAAAGAGCTTAGATGGAGTAAAGACAAGCAGATTCAAAGAAATGGCAGGTATAAAAGAAAAGAAGAATATATGAAAGATGAGAAGATGCTAATTAGTGATTGAGGGGGAGCTGTTGAAGATGCACTCACTAATTAGGCATAAAGACCTGAAGATGTATGAAGGATAAAGAAAGACAAAGAGAAGCAGGAACAAAGCATTCAAAAAAATCAAAGCCTTAGTGAAGGGACAAATTCACGGCTGTAATATAGTTCATAGAAACTTCCAGAAATACGAGTTTTGAATCTCGGAACAAAATGTATATATATGAGGTAGAAGGTTATAATAAAAGAGAGAAAAAAGGACTAGAGAGTGCATAGAACCGGAATAGAATAGCGCATATAGAAACTGAGGATAGTGATATAGAAGATGCCAGAGATTGCATATGTAGAGATGAATAATAGAGCCTGAACTGTCGGGTATTCATTTGAGAGAGATGGTAAGGAATAACTACTCAGAGTAGGAGAGTTTTCCATAGCTATGAGCAAAGTGAGGCCAAGCTATTTTTGTACACATCTTCTCTAATAGAAAACACATGTTCATGTGGAAGTTTGAGCGCATTCTTCGTATGTGAAGAAATCTGAGTGATTTCATGTTACTGTGAAAGTTAGTTATCAGTTACAGTTTTCTCAGTAAATGTTTTCCGGTACATCTACAAGTTAGATCTCACAACATAGTGTAAAGTTTTTCATGAGAGATAGTTCATCTTGAAGCTAGTAGTCTCAACTATAAGTTGATCAAAAGATTTCTGTGAAACGGGACATGTACGCACAATACTAAGTCTGACCATAAAGGCATCCAGAACTGGTGAAGTTTTTTCTTCAAACTTCATATATAATTTATTTACTGAAGGAAGCTCAGGTATTACTTCCTTACTTCAGTTATAACCATTTGAAGTAACTACAAACAGAATTGCAGCTGATTCCGGTAACATTCCGGCACAATTATGGTAAGATTACGGTGAGAGTCCGGTAACAATCCGGTGAAGTTGTGGTGAAATTTCGGTGAGTTCAAAACTCAGTTTTGGCACAGTTAAGTGACGGAAAGATTATTTAACTATAAGCAAACACAATAGTGTAAAGATTGAAGTAAATCAGTTCAGAATTGAAGCCTAAAGGAAAGGCAAAGTTTTCTGTAAAGTGAATTTTCAGAGTTCACTAAACACACTTATAAAGTTTTCAATTATAGAAAAGTTGCTAAGCTATTGATGATTATAGAGGTGTTCTAACATCACTCTACCAAAATTCCGCAGCTTAGTTTGTCAAGCTTTGTCGTGTCGACATCAACAGTTTTGAGATCAGATGGATTCATCGAGGGTCGAACTGCGGTAAAGGTTTCCTCATCAAAAAATGAAGTTTTTCAATAGTTCCAACATACTTGATTAGTACCTTAAAACCCTAAATGAAGGAGTCTTCAAATCCTCTGCTAGTAAGTTCTTGCTCTAGTATTTCTTGACTTTGTTCTTTAGATAACTATCGGTGCACCCACAAAGCTTGTGTTTGAATAGCCAGTGTACAGGTGGCAGCGTCAAATGTGTCATCTTCGTGAGTGCTTGTATCTCCTTGAGCTTTTATTTGTTGTTTTTGTTCCTTTTGGTCATCTTCTTGTGAGTCAAAACTAGTTTTACTAGCTTCATCATCGTCGTCTCACTCATCAGTCACTGTCTGATCTTCAGCATCTGAGCTAGACACTATATGTTCTTGTTGTTTTTCACTCTAGCACAATGGTGAGTACCAACATGAGGAGATACACCTCATAAATGTAAATCCGTGGAGACGTGAGGACCGGTAGAAGACCGTGAGCAAGTGATGGCACAAGTGCATGAGTGAATGCACACAAGCATCCACACACATACACACACGTGCACAAGGTAAGAGCAAAGAGTGGAACAATAGAAGATCTTCGATTACAAAAGAACTCTCTTACAAAGCTCAAATCTACAACAAGCTAACCTCAAAAATGAGCTCTCCAGCCCTTTTTATAGGTTTTTGAGTGGTTTTGGCCCAGACCTAGTGTCCGACCTAGTTAAAAATTAGGTTCTAGGGCTTATTTGGGGGCTCAAATGGAGTCTAAAAATTATGAAAATTGGTAGGATGATACTTCTAATATCCTCAAGCTTGAGGACTCCTCGACGTGAATTAAATGGAGTTGCAAAAATGAAAAATGGTATTTACAATGGTTTTTGTTGATAAAAATCACTATTTTTATAGGGATTTCTTCTGAAAATTTGATAGGTGCTTCTTGGAGCTCCCTACTTGCTCCTTCTTCTTGTGTGTCCACTTCCTTGATGTGCTTCCATGCTTTGTCCTTGACCTTGAGCTTCAACACTCCTCCCCTCTTGAGTATGTCATCCCTGACAGACCCTTGTTGTAGTGGTTGTTCCATATAGTACTTTGAGAGGTAGAGTTCCTCGAGTCTCCACCAGAGCGGTCTGTCTTTCACCTATCGCAAGGTTGCTAGTCCCATTCTTCATGTTTAGTCCCTCTATATATACTTCTTCCTTGATTCCAACATGAGAGTGTATTATTGAGCTTTTAGAAGTTGTGAGATGCTCCAAATAGGTTATCACGGTTGATTGTGAGTAGCTCTTGGCGGTGGATTGCTTCCTTGCTTGTGTTGTTGTCATCTAGATGTCCTTTGGTTGTCAAAGATGGTTTCCCTAGTTTTCATGCCAAGTACTCGTGGCCCATAATGAAGGATGGGTCAATGTATTAGTGCATGGGTTGAAAACATTATGTGCCTTGTGCACTGCCTTGTAATGTGGCCCTATGTATGCGTACTTGGAAAATGCATGGAAAGAAGTATGGTGCAAGAAATTGGTTCTTGAGCAAAGTGCTTAAGGGTATGCTGATGAAGAGGTTTCCTAAAGTATCATGATTGTAATGTTGCCAAAGTAGGAGATCTTTACCATGGTGAAAGGTCGATCAATGTTTATCTCTTCATGTTGTACTCCCATCACAATGACTGATCATTAGCTCGTCTTTCTTGTTGATGGATGTCCTCAGTGATGGTTCCCTGATGAGAGTCTTTGCGCGCTTGGTCCTGTTTCTTCTGCCTTCTCTTTTTTGTTTTTGGTAACAATGGCATAAAACCAGAAGAAAGAGTTTAGTATATTTTACATGTGGAAATTGTGTCTCATGTGCTTGGGGTTCTCAGTTGTGTCTATGCATGGCTGTGTAATGTGGCCCTATATTGATGTGTACTTTGGAAATGCATGACCTGGATGGTGCAAAAGACAAGGTTATGCCAAAGGCACATGGTTGCTACACGTCGAGGCTTTCAATGCTATTGGTGGATGTTGATGCATTCTTTGTTGGAGGTAGCCATTGGATCTTGAAATGATGTGATAGGTCCATGGTTAAATGACAACTGATCATTCCTCCATGTAGGGATCCATTTGAAAACAGTGTTGGTCTACATAGAGATTGGCTTGGGCTTCGTCATCTTTGGATGTTTACTTGAATTTTTTATCCCTTGTGGTTGGCTCTTTGGTTTGGGGGGTGTTACTGATGTTTTTGGCTTCCGAACCCATATCCTTGTTGCTGGTCTTCTTGCTATTGCTAGAGAGTTGAGTTTATCTTCTTGCAGTATTTGTGCTCGATTCTTACCCTTTTCTCTTTCTCGTTTCTTTGGTGAGACCTTTTGCATGGTGGACATAAGCCTTTGCACGTGTAAGAGTGCCTTGGGCACCCACATATGTGATTGTCCTTGTTGAACTACAACTAATTTCTTAGGCACCCAAATTTGTCGGAGGCCTTCTCGTTGAGTTGGTCGTGGTTGCTTGGTTCTTGTCTTCGCATGGTTGGCTTGCCTAGGTGGGAATTGTGTTGGCAAGGTAGGGGGTTGCTCTCCTTTTCGTACCCAGATTTGCTTTATGCTTGGAACTACTTTACTCTTGAAGGCTCTTTGTCTATTTGATATACCGGTTGTCTTGTACTGTTTCGCTTGCTTCTGAGGTTCAACTACTCTCGATGCTTTACTCTTCGAAAAAGAAGGAGGGCCTGCTTGCCTTTGCAACTATACTTCCATGATTGAGTCCTTCTGGATCATAGAGCTTTTGCCACATACAACATCCTGGTCATGAAGATTATTCTTAGAGGAACGACGAGGTGTGTGGTGCCATGATCTCTGAGCATGTAGTTCTCTAATTCTAATGTAATGCATTGTTCATGTACCCAAATTTGAAGAAGTTAACTTCTTAGGTTCAAGTTGACTGCATGGTCATAAATCCAATCTTGACCCAAGACAAGGGGTTGTGTAAGGTCCTCATCGTGACACACTAGCATGTTGAATTTTATTGGGACATCTTGAAGGTAGATGGGAAGTTCCACCTCGCCCAAACAAGGGCTTTTCACACCTCCCAAACCTATGAGAGAGGCTTCTATGGGCTTAATGTTCAATTACAGGTCTTGGCAGTTTGAAAGTTTAACTGCACTAGTTGTTGCAGCTGAGTGAACCAATGCTCTCACAGTCCTTGCACTCTTTCCTTGTCCTACCTCTATAGTTACAAAGGGGCATCAGTGGATTATTCGAGAAGTATGTAGGCCCGATTTTTGGCACATAACAACGAGTCGTAATAAACGAGAACTATGTCATAAAAAGAGAACACTCTCTTCAAAAATTAAGCAAATGGCAGCTTATGTTTGAGATTCATTTATAACAGTATACATATAATACAAAAATGAAGTGAAAACATGTGATTTTTTGACATTTTTTGTCATTTTCTCATAAAAAAAGAGCTCAAAATGTAGTCAAAATTTCACTAGATAAGACATTGACATGTCCAAAATCTATATGATAGGACATTGAAATGTCTAAAATCTATATAAAGAATGTAAAACTGAATAATTCTTATACAAAAATAACATTTTAGACATATTTTCAATGGGTGGATATTTGATTGTTATTCAAAATTGCTACAAAACATGGTTTCATTAACCAAACTACTTCGAGGCATTTACATAAGCACTAAAAATGTTAGAGAGTTTCAATGCAACTCACAACTATGTCGATCTATGTCTACACCCTCATCATCTGATGCACTTGATTCAGTCTCATACTGTTGAGAGCTCTCTTCTTCTTCTTCTATATCCATAAGAGCTCTATCTTCATCCACGTACATAACAAATTCTGCAGGATCATGCACAAATCTTCTTGTTTGCCTATGATTTCCTGTACCACATACATCTCGAAGCTTTTGTTTTATCATATTGATGGTTGCTTTCCTCAAGTGACCTGTTTTTGTCAAGGAAAAATCATAAAAAGAATATCTACATCATCCATTTTAAGAGTGGATGTGCTTCGAATATTCTTTTTCTTTTTTGAACCTGTTCGTTTAGTATCACACACCATTTCTAAGTTATATTTACCTGTGAATGCATTACTACTTTTAGTGTAATACCAATGCACCATCAAAGCCTCTATTCTTCTCTGATCAATATCTTTAGTTATCTCTAAAACCTTTGCAATCCAAAATGGTCTGGTAGCCTTATCACCATCAGCAAGTACTGCAATAAGTGTTCCAACATTTATCTCTATTAAATTTCCTTGCCATCTTGCTTCTGCCTGTTTTGTCATCCTTGGGCCTACATAAATATTTCTTTCTGGTGGATGTATAAAACTTTGAAGTGCATCTACATTACATGCTTGGGCCACATTCACCGATCTTTGTGTACGAAAATCCCATGTGTGGCATCTCCACAGATTCTTGACATTTGTTTGGAATAGGCTTAGAATTATTTGCACTCTTTGGAAGCTCATTTGCATTGACCATCATTTGAATGCATGTCTTCATACACTCGGCTAGGTTTTGATACTCCTCGGATTGATAAGTAAAGCGTGAATCCCCACTATATGCACTTGAGGGGGATCGAGGTATAGTCTCTTTCTCCACAAGTCCCTAAGTTGGAACTTAGGTACACACACACATTATACAAATTCACGAATGGGTACAATCAAATCTCCATTCAACCAGAGGATTATGAATGGCTTGTAGAAGACCTGTTTTTACATAAAGATGTCTTGCGGACTATGCAATGCTCCTACAATATTCAATAGGAAACTGAACCTTATATTTAGACCCCCATTACTCTTTACCATTTTGATTATTCAATAGTTTGTTGGAAAATCTCATTGTATATGCCAAGCATTGTGTTGATCTTGAGGGGCCCATTGGCTTCATGGTTGTATAGGAAAGTTTGTATTCTCCCAATAACTAAGATACACAAAAGAGATTATTTTTTCATGTTTGATACTTGCCTATGGCATCAGCTATTCTTGGGATACTATTTTCACCAAAATGAAAAGAAAATGATCATATGAGATAAATCTAGATTGACCTTCTTCTATTACTATCATCTAAAGAGAATTTGAAAAATCGGAAAGCTATAGGTGGGAAAACATGTTTAGTAAAACCCAATGGAAATGTCCATAGAGAATAGATCCATGTATCCATAGAATAAGGTAGACATATAAGGAAAGAAACTTATGAGGAAAAAAATGAAGGAATATCATGTGACGTGGTTCATATCTCAACCCGCCAAACAAATCAATAAAATGATCTCCCATTCTCATATCATCCAAAATTTCTTTAGCTTTCGTACACCAAGTGATTTTTCAAAGATATCAACAAATTTTATTTTTGATTACATAAAGAAGATCACTATTCCCACACAAGTTTGTCTCCTTAACGGAATGATATTCTTCACCTATATATTCAATTATAGAACTTTGAATAGGTTTTGGTGCATACTACATACTTCTAGGATTATGGGATGAGTAGTGGTTAGATATTGCATCTATCGAGCTTGTAATAAAGTGAAAATTAGGAGACAGTTGAACTGCAACTTAATAGGCAAGATATGGATGAACTACACCCAACCAGGGAGGATAAGGAATTTATCCTCAACCATGGCTTTTGGGGTAGGTGGTTAGCCCATCACACTCCTAGCCCGAATTTGTGAGTTTAAATCTCCTATAGATAGAAACTTCGATTCATGTCTATGATCTGAATGTCCGGTAGTTTCAAACATATCTCAAATTTGACACTATTTGATCACTTGTATGTATTAACTTGTATGTATTATCAAAGATCTAGAGACTAGAAATAATCACGGGTTCATGTTGTTGTCAGGATCTTGCTCACGCGCATACAGAGATTACGGATGCAGAAAAAAACACACAGAAAATAGAGGCAACAAGAGACGAGACTGAACGCAAGATTGGGTGCAATCTCCCCCCATGCACTCTGTTTCGACAGTCCACAGAGTGCATGTATTTATAGGAATTTTCATTACGTCGAAAAGAGTGGTTACAAGAGGGCGGCTTTGAAAAGCAAGCGTGAAACTAAAAGTTGATAACTTTTACAGAAAGCCATTGCTTTCAATAACAAGAACTACGGTCTACAATGATCCTTATGCTAATCATTACTTTTTTAACAATAGAACCTTCTACGCAGGTTTATTTACAAGCTAAATAATAATTATTCGGATTATTGATGTCCGCCCTTTCACGCCTTGCACGCTCCTCACGAACCTTCAGCTGCTATATCAGAAACATCAAAAACATATAACACTTTAGCAATGTATTGTTCAATAATATACAACATGCCTCCCAGTTGACAAGCAACTGACCTTAGTTGATAAAATAATTCAACACTCTAACAATTATAATGCAGTGTTCAACATATTCCAACAATGCATTGGCTATTCTATATTTCAATCCAACAATGCATTGGCCAACATTTTCCATAATATATTAATAATTTAACACTCCAACAATTACTTGTTCAACATATTCCATAATTCATAACATGCCCCTCAGTTGAAAAGACAACTGACCTCAGTTGATAAAATAATAAACATGGATAGCCAGTCACATGTCATCACTGAACGAAAAAAAACATAGGCATGTTCCATGTAAAAACACATGCATGGAAATGTTCATGGAGGTGTTAAGTTATTAAAAGTATCTATGAGATGCGGACATAGTCTTTCTAATGAATTTGGGCAAGCAAAACTTGAATATGCTCCTATGGCCTAAATTCAATATGTAAATGCATCACAATTATCAAACACGTAGGGTAAACTTTAAAGGTAGAAATGAATCCTTTAACTCTTCTTGAAGAGCTTTCCAACGGTATATTACACGCCTCAATCCGACCTACGGATTGAGAGATACACTTGATTCTTTCTTGGGTCCAATCTTGAAATCAACGCGCGCGCCTTCCACAAGTAATAAAGAAAGAGAACTTGAGTACAACTCCAAGAGATGGTGGAGTGGTCAAAGTACTTCCCTTGAAAGTAGGAGGTTGTGGGTTCAAATCCTCCTACCTTAGGGACTCTAAACCTCTCTATTACCACTCAAAAATTAAAATTGCCTCGCGCATAGCCAACGGCTACCAAAGGAGCCTTGGGTGCCAATGTTATTGCCTAAGTTATTGCCTAAGTTCTTTGCCTTAGTCGACGCCTTGGAGTAAACGTAGGTGAAAATGTAGGTTCTGGTTCTGGAACAGGAACAGAAACAGAAACCGAAGACGAAACAGGAACAGAAACAGAAATCGAAACCGAAGACGAAGACGGAGATGGAGATGGAGATGGAGATGGAGATGGAGATGGAGATGGAGATGGAGATGGAATCCGAATTCAGAATCGGGAACAGAGAACAGAACCCTCTGTATTGACATGTGCAGAGCTCTGATACCACTGTTGTCAGGATCTTGCTCACGCACATATAGAGATTACGGACGCAGAAAAAAACACACAGAAAATAGAGGCAACAAGAGACGAGACCGAACGCAAGATTGGGTGCAATCTCCCCCCATGCACTCTGTTTCGAAAGTCCACAGAGTGCATGTATTTATAGGAATTTTGATTACGTCGAAAAGAGTCGTTACAAGAGGGCGGCTTTGAAAAGCAAGCGTGAAACTAAAAGTTGATAACTTTTACAGAAACCATTGCTTTCAATAATAGAAACTACGGTCTACAATGATCCTTATGCTAATCATTACTTTTTTAACAATAGAACCTTCTACGCAGGTTTATTTACAAGCTAAATAATAATTATTCGGATTATTGATGTACGCCCTTTCACGCCTTGCACGCTCCTCACGAACCTTCAGCTGCTATATCAGAAACATCAAAAACATATTAATACATTAATAATATAACACTTTAGCAATGTATTGTTCAATAATATACAACACATGCGCTCCCTAAAACAAGTGACCCCTTGTCCTAGTATTTAAGTCTAAAGCATGAGAAGTAGGAGGTCTTGGGTTCATCCCCCCAATGAAGCATGGGGAGAGATCTTTGACCAAAGATCTCTAGAGCCTTCTAACTCAAGTTACCCTAAGTTGAATTGAGCCCAAAGAGACTTAACTTGAGTGGAGAGTACACCTACCACTAGTGGAATCTAGTGGAAGGTGCTAAAGGCATGATGGAGATCATATATGAAATTATGGACTCCAATTACATTTGTGGTCCTCATTGATGGGACTAGCTATATATAGAGGAATAAGCTTTGAAGGAGATTAATCTCTCTAGTCAGTGGTAGTTGTAATAGTCTAGTTCATTACACTGGTATTAGTGCCTAGGAAGCAGGCTCGGGCAAAGTGGATGGATTCCACAAATGTCATGGGCAACCAATGGCCTTCAAAAAATGTGTGTGCACTCTTTCATGTGAAAGCATACTTAGAGGGAAGGCACTGCTTGAGAGTTTCACCCAACAATGATTGGCGTGTATCTCTCAATTGATAGGTTAGATTGAGACATGTAACATAGCATTATAAACTGATTGAAAGAAAAAATTTCCAAATCGATTGAGCTAGTCACAAAGTGTAAAATGCTTGGGATACCTTGGTGGCACTTGATTGGGGGCTCAAGATGCCAAACATGGGTGAGAACAAGGTTCAAGATACTAAGGTTGAGAACATCATTCAAGACTCCAAGGTTGAGAAAAAGGTTCAAGAAACTATGAAAAATTGAGATCATCAATTCAAGGGTACCTAGGGAGTTCATAAAAGAGATGGAAAAGATTTGGAGAAACTTGGAGTTGGTTTGTCAAAAGATGAAGATGGTCCAACAAAACTACATAGGACCTACCCTATCTCTTCAGATAGGTAGAGTAGAACTTGTAGAATTGTGGAGAGTGCAATAAAAGTCAATTGGTATTTTGGAACATCAATAAAAATAGATCTATGCAAAACATATGAATTGGAGCTTGACTAGTTCACATAAAACTTTGCTGAATCTGAATTGAAGTTATTATTGAAAAATACTCAAAGCAGCAACACAACTATAGATTGAGAAAACTCCTCTAAATGAGGTTTCATACAATGTTTAAGTTTTTTATATTGCATAAAATAATTGATTAACAACAACCAATGAATTAGCAATCAACTTAACTCTGATTGATGGTCAATCGTATTTTTCAAGAATGTGTGGAAGATGCCTTGGAGAATGCAAATCTCAGATTTTTGCTGAATTTGCTAAAGCAAATGACCTGAAAGTTAACACATATAGACTAGAGAGAAATAACTTTCTAATGAATGCTTAATCCTTGTATTTGGACATATGTAGAGAGAGTAGAGACCTCTGCAAGTTGATTATGTCTAAGTAAGAAGGAGCAGAGAAATGAAGCAGCAAGAGAATAATGGCCAAACTATATGTATATTTCTTTCAACATATGTGAGAAATGATTGGGATTCTTTATATAAAATTTCAAGGATCCATCCCCGCCTTTTCTCCATGAATTTAGGTTTGAAATAAGGCAATTTTGGTAATTTAAATTGATTGATATCTTTTCCTACAATATAGGAAAAGTAATCTAACCAAGATCTACTTTTGGTGGCTCATTGGATAATTGATTGAACAAATCACGACCACCTCTAAGTCATGATTTTTAACCTTTTACTTTTTCTTTTACAAAGGTAAATGTTTTGCAACTTACACTTAATACAGTAAACGAGTGAAATTATAAAAAACTCTTCAATGAGTATTTAAAATACCATCCAAATGATGGTTTTCATGTAGATCATATTTACCGCAAGCATACTACAATCTTGGTGTTAAAATAGATATAGCTATTTGTAAAAGAATCTAATTAAGAAAATACACTTAATATAGTAAACGAGTGAAATTATAAAAAAATCTTCAATGAGTATTTAAAATACCATCCAAATGATGG
Source organism: Ceratopteris richardii (assembly GCA_020310875.1). Taxonomy (NCBI): domain Eukaryota; kingdom Viridiplantae; phylum Streptophyta; class Polypodiopsida; order Polypodiales; family Pteridaceae; genus Ceratopteris; species Ceratopteris richardii. The sequence continues at coordinate 112,305,488 of CM035439.1, read as the reverse complement.
TTTTCATGTAGATCATATTTATTGCAAGCATACTACAATCTTGCTGTTAAAATAGATATAACTATTTGTAAAAGAATCTAATTAAGCAAAATTGGACTCAACAAAATCCTAGTCAGCAAGACTCTATAACATTTGACTGCGGTGTTCTAATAGCTCCCCCTCAAGCTAAGGTATGCTTGAATCTTCATTTCCTAACAGTTTGAATACCTGCCATAGATTTGAACCTACATAGCTTTATCCCATCAAGTGCTTTTGTCATCATCTCTACTATTTGCTTCTAAGTAGGAAAAAATGACAAGTCAATATCCTTTGCCATAAGCTTTTCTCTTACAAAGTGGTAATAAACCTCTATGTTTTTTGTCCTTGCATGGAAAATCAGATTTATAGCTAAATGCATGGAACTTACATTATCTCCAAGTATGTGATGTTTGGAACTTACAAGTTCCGAATCTGAGTACAACTCTTTGAGCCATATTGTTTCTTGAGTTGCAATAGTTAAATCTCTATATTTAGCTTTAGTTGAAGATAAATCAACTATTGGTTACTTCTTGGAACTCCATGGAACCAATTTTGAACCTACAAATGCTAAGTATCATGATGTGCTTCTTCTATCATCCTTTGCTCCTACCCAATCTGCATCTGAATATGTTTGGATATCCAAATATAAAGAATAAGGATAGAAAACACGTTCATAAAGTGTCCCTTTGAGGTACTTGAGAAATCTCTTTCCTGCATCCATGTGGGTTTTCTAGGTGAGTGCATAAACTGGCTGAGCACTCCCACACTATAGGATATATATGGTCTTGTGTGAGTAGCATATATCAAACTACTAACTAGACTTTGATACTCGTAAGGATCATCAATATGCTCACCTTCATACACACTTAGTTTCTAATTCATTTCCAAAGGTGTACCTGCAAGCTTTGTCTTTTCCAATCTGAATTTGTGATGTATATCTTGAATGTACATTTTTTCTGTTAGATACATCCCTCCATTTGAACAAACTACATGCATATCTAGGAAATATGTGAGCTCACCTAAATCATTGCAGAATCCTCCTGTATATGTCGTCTGATCCTCTGAATTCAATTTAGAATATCACCTCACACATTAATATCATCTACATGTAGACATAGATAGATAACCTCATTGTGATATCTAATAAATACAGAAGGAACTGAGTTGCTAGGTCTGAATCCCTGATTTTGAAGATATTTGACCAACCTATAATTCCAAGCTCTAGGAGCTTGTTTCACTCCATACAATGCTTTTTTAATTCTACAAATATAAGATGTATGATCAGGATATTCAAAACCCGGAGGACGTGACATGTATACCTCTTCATTTATCGAGCCATTCAAAAATGCACTTTTCACATCAAGTTGGAGTCTCCAATTTCTTGTAGCAGCTACACTTATTAATGTTCTGATTATATTCATCTTTGCAACTAGTGAGAATGTTTTCGCATAGTCTATATCATGATTTTGTGAGAAGCCCTTGGCAACTATCAGGCCTTATACCTATAGATTGCTCCATCTAAATTTCTTTTCGGTTTATATACCCATATGCAACCAATTACCTTTTGATTGTGTGACATTGGAACTAAGCCCCAAGTGCCCATCTCCTTCAAAGCATCTATTTCTTCTTTCATGGCCTTTTCCCAATTAGGGTTTCCCTTTGGCTCTTCATAGGTTGATGTTTCCTCTGAAATTGAGTGCTTTGCCAAATAGATTGAAGGCTTTATAACAAATGTGGAATCATATCCATACCTTTCTAGTCATCTATTCTCGCTTGTTGACCTTCTAGGTGCTTGATTGGAGCATTCTCCATACTCTTGCATTTTTGCTTTGCCTCTTGACATCCATAGCTTGTAATCCTTTTAAAATTAGTTCATGATTTGTATTAGTTCTTGGATCCTAGACCTGTGTATCATGCTTTCTTCCGAGTTGACCAAAATTAGAATAAAGATCATATGGTAGTGTTACCTTTTTCATCCTGTTCATGATTTGTATTAGTTCTTGGATCCTAGACCTGTGTATCATGCTTTCTTCCGAGTTGACCAAAATTAGAATAAAGATCATATGGTAGTGTTACCTTTTATTTGTCTTGATCATACCAAGACTTATGTTCTTCAGACATAACATCCCTTATTGTAGTGAGTTTCTTGGATGAAGGATTTTAGAAGTTGTAACCCATCTGTGGTGAATCATATCCAATAAGCACTACCTTTGTTGCCCTTTCATCTAGCTTACCTCTTATTTGTGATGATACATGAACATAAGATAAACATCCAAAAACCTTACAACGTCCAAGACTAGATTTTCTTCCATACCATGCTTCATAAGGATTCATACCTTGGAGTGATTTGGATGGTATTCTATTGAGAAGTTACACAACATTTGAAATAGTTTCAACCCATAAGTAATGTCTAAACTTCTTCTCTTCAAGCATTCTTCTAGCTAATCCAACCAATGTCTTGTTTCTTCTTTCAACAATTCAATTTAGTTGATGAGAGTACCTAGTAGTCACTTCCCTCTTGATACCTTTATCCTACAAGAATGTATCAAATTTTTTGCAAAAGTATTCTCCTCCTCCATCATATCTGAGTTTCTTGAGTGATCGACCTATTTGGTTCTCCACATGTGCTAAATACCTTTTGAAGCACTGAAACACTTCATTCATACTTTTGTTTAAGTACAAGATAGTCCATCTACTATGGTCATCAATAAATGAGACATAATACCTTGATCTTGCTAATGGAGGTTCTTGGCTTGGCTCCCATACATCCACATGTACTAGCTACAATAAGTTATTGTGGATGTAGCCTTTGTGGTTGAATGATTGTCTTTGTGCCTTTCCAATCTAACATGCATCACATATGTTGATCATGTGCTGCTTTGATATATATGGGAGGCCAAGAATACTTTGATCCTTGCGAATATCTTTCAAGGATCTTTCATTCACATGAGCTAGCCTCTTATGTCACACTTCAAGCTCACTTAGGGTTTGAGACCCAAAGTTGAATAGAGCTATATCTTTGGTTTCTCTTACTTCAAAAGTAAAAAGGCTACCATTCTTCTCACCTCTGGCTATCTTCTTGAAGCCTTGACATGGATCTTCCATAAAAACTCCATTTTTGGTGAACATGGCTTGTAAGCCTTTCTCAATTATTCGGCCTACGCTTATTAGGGGTTTTTTTAATAGTGCATTAGGGTGAAAAACGGCCCAAAAAGGGCCATGTAAGGATTTCAATTAGTTGTGCTTAATCTGGATTAAAGTTGTCAAATCCTTTAAGAAATTCCGTGTAGGTTCATTTAAAACGTATCTTATGCAAATTTTGAAGAGAGAGAAACTCGTATGATAATCATGAAAAGTTTGTGTGATATCTTACGCCTCGAAGTTTGTGCTCATCGGGCGCTGATCAAAATTTGAATTTTCCTCTTGTTCACGGACCTATATAATGTGTGTTGATGACGTTTTGCGCTTTTTTACTCTACTTTTCAAAGCAGGTCTGTTTCTCTCTTTCACGTCATTTTAGATACTTGCCGATCACTTTTCATAGTAGACCATGGAAAACCTTAACCCAAATACTCTCATTGCGCTTTCAAACAATCAAAATCATTGTGAAAAGTTCCATATCAACATTGCAGTTAGTCAGGAGTATGCGACGACAAGAAAAGTATTCCGAAGGGCTCTTCATCCTCTTGAAGTGGATGGATTGCGAAAGGAAGGCAAGAAACATATCGACATATGGGCAGATGGATCTGTTTATCCAATTGATCCACAAACTGGAAGGTATCCCCCTTTTCATAACCTCCATGATCTGATTAGATTTGTAGGAGATGGTGAGGATGGTTTACGAGGCTATTGTTCAAGGCTTTGGGATATTCCAAGGAATTATGTACCATACATACACTATCTACAAAACACACTACATCAGAAGGATTTACATATGAGGGAGCTAGAAAACAAATTATCCACTTTATCTTCTCAGTTAGAGTCTTTTAATAAAATGAAAGAAACTCCTATAGGTTTGAGAATGCGGTCAAAACGAATAAAACCTTTTTTAAATTTAACTGAAAAATCTGGTCAGAAAAAGAAAAGAATGAAAATTGTTAGAGATCATGTGACAAATGTTCTAGGTTTCAATATGTCGAGCAGTTTTGAGCGCATGCATTTGTGTAATGAAATGTTAAGTCAGAATGATGTTTTAAGACTATTGAAACTGAATGAAAATACATGCTTGGAACGCTTTGTTTTTCAAAAACTCATGACGGAAATGAATCTCTTACTAGAACCATCTCAAATTCAGAAGATTTGTGATAGTGTCGGAGTGAGTAGGAAAGGTTATAGAGCAATTTCAAAAGTTTGGTGTGAATTTTTAAAATTTAACAAAGTTAGAAGTTTTGGATTGCATAGACCCCATCATGTAGGGAAGTTTCCGCTCTGCTTGAATAAGAAGATCACATCAGTATTTGGTGAATATAAACATATTCATGATAACATGCCTTACGAAGTAGGAAAACAAAAGTTACATTTCACTTACAATGCATTTAGCAACATATGGATAGATATTATCAAACTTCAAACATACATGGTTTCCCGGGTAGGGAAAGCGCTAAAGAAAAGAAAACGCCACCAAACCTTAACGGGCGCTTAGAAAACCGCTATAATATAAAAGAACATGAATGTTCTGGTCTATTGAAATTTGTAATCAAACTTGATGAAGCTGAACTTAAAAAACATCAAAAGATGGAGAGAATAAGTATTGCACTGATGAACAAAGCTTTGGACTATAGCCTTGGGAAATTGGATACTCCGTCTATCAAAGTACAATCAGAAATGGAGTTATGGTGGGTTGGTTGTGCTCAAGTTCCATCTCAGAGCCATAAAACACTTAAATGGTTATTCTCACAGACAGACCTTCCAAATGTTATCCAAAGCCATCATGCAGGAGAATTGTTGAATGTGAAAGACTACGGGAACTTTCAAGTTGAGTGGCATTTGAGTGGAGACCTAAAGACGCTCAAATGCATGTTTGGTATAGGTGGGGGAGCAAATTCTAAGTACCCTTGCTTGTACTGCATGCAATGCCTAGGCACAAATGGATGGATTTCTAGAGCTGAGGCTGAAGAGGCTCCTTCCAGACAAAATGTTATTCTTCATAACTACTCATCTTCTTCAATGATTTGGGATCCCATACTTCCAATAGCATTGACAAATGTACACATATGTACACTACATGCAGAGTTAAGAATCATTGATAAGTTGGTCCGTCTTCACTTGGATTATGCATATTCTATCAAGCCTACAACTCTTGCAGATGAGTGCATAAAAAAATGTTAATGTCTTCTTTCAGAAATGGGATTTCATGGTGGTGATGTTAATCTAAGAAAAGATCCAAAGCTTTCACAAAATACAGGTGATGTACTATAGGATGTCTCAATGGGAGGTGCAAAAGCAAGGAGATTCTTCAGCAACCATGATGACAAACAACTAAATGCCATGTGGAATTGTTTTAAAAGATTTTGTGAGTACACGACTAATGTAAAAAGCAAACCAGAAATAGCAAAAAAGAGAATGGAGGTGTGGGTCAAACTAGATAATCTTTTTAAGGTCATGAGGCAACAGGTAACATCAAAAAGTTATGTGAGAGATTTCAGAAAGGCGACCACAGAGCTTATAGAAACCATCATAGAGGCATGGGGTGCCAAAGACATAACATACTACTTGGTGAGTTCCAAATATATTTTGTTCAATTTATTTATTTTTAATTGAAATAAAGATCTAATGAGATTCTTCTGCTCTTCTAGCATATCCTTCTTGTGCATGGTGCATTCTTTGCAGAAAAAGAACCACTTGCCATGTGGAACACCCAAGGCATGGAAAAATCTCATTATCAAGCAAGGACAAGCTTCTTTAGGTGTACAAGGAAAGGAGGAGGAGTAACAAAGAGCAATGCCTTCAGAGAGCTTTTTGATTGGTTCTTTAGAAGACAATTACAAAGGACCTCATGCCAAATATAATCAGAAGGATGTGACTATCACCAGCCAAAATCATCATGTATCAATATCACAAAATGAAAAAGACTACATTTCAAACAGAGCTTTAATATTTGCAATGTTTTTTTATTTCTTTCATTTCATGTATGTACATTTCATGATGTATTAAGCTTTGAAAAGAAATATGTCTATTACCATCAGATGACTTTGACCAGAGAACTCTTCATGGATCAATAACAATTAATATTAGGCCATGGATCACTTACACCAAAAAAGTTTGCACTGTCTTATATCACATTGGGAAATTTATGTATATGTACATTTGTTGAGATATAGAATTTGAAAAAATGAGGTCATTCCTTGAGCCTCTTTATAGAGCTTGGCTCTGGCAAATCACCTCTATATCTGAGGAACTCTTTTCTCCTGTATCCAACAATGCTTTTTAAATGTGACACCCCTGCAGCCATTGCATAACTTGAATAACAAAGAAAGTATCCTGCCCTTGAAGCATTGAGTCTTGGGGCATATCCAAAAATTCTGAATGCAGCTGCTCTTTCAAGCAGCAAAACTCTGAAAGCATTAAAGGGTATTGGAGTAAAACCCATGTATTTTGATCAAGTCCTCAAGCAGAACAATGCAAAGTCTTGCTCCTCACTATAGTGCTTATGAATAACACAAAAAGTGTCTGGGTTCAACTTTGGAAGATAGTGGATAATAGAATGAGTATCCACCTTTGCTTTTCCTTTCTCTTCTATGGCTTTTCTTGTTCCCTTGCCCCTGCCAAGGTAATTGTCTTCATCCAATAAAGTTAACTGTGGTAAAAATGAAAAACAAGGTCAGATGAAGTGCAATAAATCTTTTGGAGTCATGAAAAGTAACTTGAAACAATTAGACATAAAGCAAGAGACACGGTTGAATGAGTGGAATTCTTACAAGCCAGATATCTATAGTCACTGCTGCATGCATTTCCTAGACACGACCGATGCAAGTGATAAGGGCCAACGGAAAATATCCGATGGGCCTTATCGCTTGCATCGATCATGATCGATTTCTGACACTTCTAATGGAGATCTTGGACAACTCCGATAGAAGGTAGAGGTTTTGCATCGGTCCCATCTCATATCGTTAACCTAAAATACTAAAGAATATTTTCAACTGTATACCTTGACATCATTTGACTCAAGTCCAAACATGACCGATGCAAGCGATAAGGCCCAATGGAAAATATCCAATGCGCCTCATCACTTGCATCGGTCGTGATCGACTTCTCCCAGTCTAAATGGAGACCTTGGAGAAAATCCATTGCCCGCAACTCATCTCCTTAGCCTAAGAATCATGAGAATATATCTCCTTAGCCCATCTCATATCCTTTCCTAAACATGACCGATGCAAGCGATGAGGCCCAACGGAAAATATTCGATGGGCCTTATCGCTTGCATCGGTCGTGGTCAATTTCTTTGTCTTAAGGGAGACCTTGGAGAAAACCTGTCATGAGAATATACTTTACTCTATATCTTTGTAACTCTATGATGAGTAGCACCTCCTTTAATGTCAATCCGGGAAGACGTGAGGATGGTATGAAGACCTCGAGCAAGTGGTGACACAAGTGCGTGAGTGAGAAGCACACTAGCATGCACACACATTCACACACACGCGCACACACGGCAAGACAAAGAGTGAGAATCAATGGAGCTTTTAGATTACTTTCAAAATGCTCTTACAAGTTCGTTTCAATTACAATCTCCCCTCAAAAATGAGCTCTCTAGCTCTTTTTATAGTTTTTGACTAGCTTTTGGCCCTGTCCAGACCTAGTGTCCGGCCTAGTTAAAAATTAGGTTCCAGGGCTTATTTGGGGGCTCAAACGAGATCTAAAAAATACGAAAATTGGTACGCAACTACTTCTAAGGCTCCTCAAGCTCAAGGACTCCTTGGCTTGCACAAAATGGAGCTACAAAAATGTGAAATGATATTTACGAATGATTATTAGTGATAAAAATCACTATTGTTGTAGGGATTTCTTCTAGTGATCTGCCATACATATCTTCGAGCTCCCTACTTGCTCTTCCTCCCTGCATGTCCATCTCTTGATTTGCATTAATGTCTTGAAAAAATATTGGCCTACTTGCCAGATCTTCTTTGACTGCCCTGTTTGCTTGTGCTGTCCCTTCGCTCTGACTCCCTTCTTTGACTTTCACGTCTTGTAAGTCCTGGTGTACCAAGGCTACTGCCAACACCCCCCCCACTCTCGCGTCTGTCGCCCCTGACAGACCCTTGTCTAGCTGCTTTTTGGACGTAGTATTGTACAACATCGGCGGCGAGGTGGTGTTCTTCTAACCTGAGTCCCCTTGCTAGATCTGTCAGCAATGCATCCCAATTGACTGGCCCTGGGACATCTGGATGTGGCACCCGTAACTGCTCTGAGTGAATGGTTCGCTCCACAGCAAATAAATGGAGGAGATGTGAGGGTCTGGGTACAAATATTTCTGAGTGGTATTCCCAGAACCCTGTTATGAACATCTCTTCGAATGTTTGTTTAAAGCAGGCTGGGAGGTATTTTATTCTGGCGTGCCAAGCGTATATCACCTCTATAGAAGGAGTGGTGCTCATGTCATAAACTAAATCTTGGTTTCCTGTAAGGAATCCGACGCCTGAGAAGTGTGGGTCCTTGATATTCTTGAATGTCCTGAATGTAATAAGCATTAACTCAAAAATTTTCATGCACATCTGGGCCATTACATCAGGGGTATTCCTTAATCGGATGCTCCAGTGCCGTATAGTGGAAATCATGTAATTGACGGTGGGAGGCCCTTGAGGGGGTGCTAGATAGACGTAGTTTAACCATTTGGCGCATCCCTTGATATTCTTGACTGCAATGGTAAACTCTGGCCATGTGCGTCTGCGGAGTACAGGAACATAACAAGGGTTATATTTAATAAAAAGAGGCATATTCGTCCAGGTGCGAACCATCTCCGGGTAGGTTTCGAGGAGTCGGATCCTCCAAGTGGGTTGATGAATGGATCCTTTTTTGGCGCTCTCTGGGATATCATCTGGCCCAAATTGTGTAGCAAACGTTGGAGGTTTGCCACATCTATGTTGGATTTCTGCATTGTAGTCCGCCAGGAGTATACAATATGGCACGTATTGATCATCATTGGTTCCGATCCATCTATGGTGGGACATGCTGTGGAAGTATTCTGATTTAATAATAGTGTCATCTATCTTTGCCATAGATTGGATTTGAACTGCCACTCGATCTTCATGAGTTGATGCCGTTTTCTCTAGTGTTTGGAGCCACTCAGGTACTTCGATTTCTAACGTATCCATTCCTTCTGCGGTTTGCTCACCACCTGGCATTGGCATAGGAACGTAAGGTTCCTCATACGTCTCATCTACCTCGATGGGTACCAAATCCTCGGGTTCTGGTTCGACAACTGGAGAGGGTTGCCTTTCATGTGTGAGTAATCTTGCCTGTAATTTGGCCACCTGCTCTTTCAATGCCTTGACTTCCTCTGAAGTCGTGGTCGTTTCTGTGACTTTGGGTGCTGTCTGTTGCTCTTGGAGTTGATTGCGCAGCGCATCACGTTCCCTTTCCAAGTCATCATGAGCTTCTAATAGATCTGCATAGCTGTCCAAGATGGTCTTCATTGTCTCTGAGGGCACAGCTTTAAACTGCTCTGGATCAATTTCGTGTGGAGAGCCTTCCATTGCTGCTTCTAGATTTGCTTCATTTTGCTGCTTCAGTCTCTTGTTTTCCTCAAGGGCGGCCGCCATGTGTTTTCTGAGAAGTGCCAGGTTACGCCGGACTTTGAGATTATCGGTTTGGTATACCTCGAGCAAAGCTTCTAGTTGTTTGACACCTGATTCTGTCGATGGTTGAGGTGCTTCCAATAATGTTTGGTGAGCCTGCTCAAGCGTCGTGTAGCGTTGATTCAGTTCTGCATTTTCTGTTTGTAGAATGTGAAATTGTCTTTGTAAGTTCTGATGGTGCGTTTCCAGTTGTTGATACCGGTTGTCCAGAGCTTTGTACTCATGCTGGAGCTGGTATACACATTGGTTTAATGCTAAAAATATGTTATTTACATTAAATAATGCTGGGAGGGGTGAAGATGCAGGGGGAATCGGGGCGGGAATGGGAGAGGTGAATGATGTGGATGTACGTGGAGATGTGGGGGGAGGGGGTATGGGTGGTGAAGGTGGCATGGGGGGAGGGAGTGGTGCTGTGGCAGGTGATGTTTCCATCGTGTCAACTGTTTGAGTGACGGTGTAGATGGGAATCGTGGGTGGAGTGGATGTGACATCGGTGAACAGGGTGGTGAAGGTGGGCATGGTGACTCCCCCGTATTGGATTCCCGGAGAGAGTGGGATGCCCATGACAATGGTAGTGGTAGTGGATGTGGTAGTGCTAGTGTCCTGTGGTGGAGTGAATTGTGTAGTGTGAGGTGGGGATGGTGGTGACAACGGTGCTTCCTGATATTCTTCTGCTTGCGCTGCCTCGCCTGGTGCTGATGTATTGATGTGAATTTGCTTCCCGGACCTCCTGGGACGAACGGGAACCCTTTTTTCAAACCTGTGAATGTAGGCCATTGCCTCATGAATGGCCTCGTCCAGTCCTACGGCGTCGGCATGAAGGTTCATGGACTCAATGAACAACTCGTCCACACCTTCCTCAGCTAGCAAGTCGTTCATGAGTCTTTTGCCCTGTTCTAGAGACATCTGATGCTGTTCCTGAACCAGTCGCATGGTTCGATATAGTCTCTTGATTTGTGCCGAATATGCTGGGGCACTTGCTAACTCGGAGAGTTCGTCATATTCTTGATGTTGTTCTTCGTCGGCTTCTTCTTCGTCTCCTCCTGCCTCTTGTTCATCTACATCGACTTCTACAACTTGTGGTTGGGTGGGGGCCGATGTTGTTTGGGGTTGTGGTTCCTGAGCTCGCGCTGCTTCAGCTTCGAGGTTAGAGTCATAGATTAATCTGGCAATTTCTTCATCCGTGAGGTCCTCAAGAGTAAATCCCTGCGGAAATTCCAAATCGGATGGAATGGGTGGAAACACCAGATTAGGCCCCTCTGTGCTTGGTCTTGGTAGCCGGATTGTGAATGGCCTAACTCGTCGTGTCTGGGGAGGGGTGATTTCTGGTGTAGCGGTGGCTCCCCTTGGTTGGGCACAGGGTAGTTGGACTCCCCCCCTCATCTTCTTTGATGGGGGACCTGCTGCTGATAGTCTTCTCTGGAATTCTTGGACTCGGGACCATACGAGTGCCCGCTGAACAGGCACGTCATAAGCCAAGCATCTATAGATTATTCGGGTCAGAGCACAACACCCGTGGAGCACATTCTTCTGTTTCTTGTTCCACCTTTGATGCGCTAGGTGGATCTGATCTATGATCCAGTGTGGCACATTGATGGGCAGGCTTTCGGTTTCTGCTAGATATAAACTGAACCATATTTTTTTCGGGGGCATTGTGAATCGTTCTTGGGCGAGAAAAGCAAAATGTTGCATGATGGTTCGCAGGTGAAGCGCAATGGTAGGTGTCATCGCTACCATGTCCTTCAACTTATTAAGATCCTTGTGCTTCATTCGACCTGGAACCATGGTTTCCTTTTCTGTTGGGATGTGCATGCCATACATGCCCAATGCTTCTCTTACCAGATTGAGGGTCAACTTGAATCTTTTAAGCTCATTACCCGGCAGCAGTGATGGCAACACAAAGGTGCTGTCGCCTCCTTTGGCCCTGCTTGGCGTGATGGTACTGATCAGATATGAACATCGTAAAAAATCCGGCTTTGGTAAGTGAGTCCTGAAATAACTGTCCACCCCCGCTTTGATCCAAACTGATCTCATTACTTCGGCATTTTGATAGCTTTCAAACTCGCGTGTGAAAAAGTGGTATCGACCCCATTTGCCATTGAATTCCAATTCTGCTTCCCAGAAATAGGTTCCATCGCCCAGTGGTCCAGCAACATCACTGAACCAATGCGCATGCTTACCTACTTGAGAAGTATGCCCTTGAGGAGGATCCTGAATGGGGAGCACATGCACGGCTTGAAGTTCTTGCGGTCTTGCGGTGAGACGTGGCTCGAGGAGAAGTGTTTCTATGTCCACAATCTGGGCACCAGATCCGGCTTGAGAACTGGTACCTGCTTCTGCCATGGCCCTGTTTGCTGGTTGGTTCTGTGAGAATATAGAACCAAGTGTTAACATCGTAATGGACAGAATAAATCCGTTGTTGTCCCCGTTACAACATTAACATGAGGTGGATGGTGAGTTAGTGGTTAGTAAGTGCATGAAGACAGTGTGTGTAGTTAGTGCTTGTGTTGTCCTAGGAAACTACTGCAGTTAGTAAGTGGGCATGAATTTACAATTTGGGGTCGGGGGGTTTATTACAGGCCTTAGGCTGCCAAATGCAGTGAATGGGCTTTGCTTTCGGTTTCGGAGAGTCTCTAGAGAGCTTCCTCGGTGTCGTGGTTTGAAAACGAGGCCTTTTTGGGACCCATTTACAATTGATTACATGCACGCTCTTGGGTCTTGGTGTGTTCTTGAGAGTTGAGAACGAGTGAATACTGGCAGTATGCGTAGCTGCGTTATGCTGTTTAGGTTGTGGCCTCAGCGTAGCTACTTGTGCCATCAAGCAAGCCTTAGGCACCCAAATTTGTCTTGATTGTGGGCTTGCCTTCATCGACTTCTTGGGCACCCAAATAGATTTCACGTTAGTAGAAGAATTTTCGAAAGACTTCTTATTAGTGTCGTGTTGTTGGTTACTAATAAGAGGCTTTGCTCGTGTGGTTGGCTTGAGTGCAACCGGGTGTTCGCCTTTCCGCTCCCACACTTGTTTCACTTGCTGGGACATTTTGCTGCGCAGGTACTTTGGATCCCCGACATAGGTAGTACTCTGCTTCTTCAGCCTGTGATCCACCTTGGGTTGTTGCCTTCTTCTGGCCTTTGGAAAAGAAGGGAGTTCCTTTGCATCCCGGACTCCTTTTTTACGAATATTCTTCCTCTGCAACACATAGTTTTGGACAAGAACAGCATGGTCAACTTCATGTGCACCCCTGGAGGGACCAGGAGTCTGTGCCTTTTCTAGTTCCTTGAGTGCTCCCTTATCCAACTCTATTGTAATTCGACTATGATTGACCCATACCTGAAGAAGTCCACTTCTTAGGTTTAAGTTGACTGCTTGGTCATAGATCCAGTCTTGACCCAAGACAAGAGGTTCAGTGAGATCCTCATCTTGACACACTAGCACTTTAACTGTCATTGCCTCATCATGAATGTAGAGGGGAAGTTCCACCTCGCCCATACAAGGGGTCTCCACGCCTCCCAATCCTATAAGATATGCTTCCACAGGATTGACAGTTAACTGTAACTCTTGACAGTAAGACATTCTAACAGCACTAGTGGCTGCACCTGAGTCAATCAAGGCTCTTACAGTCCTTGCACTTTTTCCTTGTCCTATATCTAGGGTTACGAAAGGACGTCGATCAGTTATCCTAGGTGAGCTGGTTCCTGCGACTTCGCACATTGCCATATGATATCCTTGATCTGCATAGTCATTTGTCCTAGGCTGCTCTCTACCTTGCCTTCGTAATTTCATCCTTCTGATGCGTTCTAAAGCTTCTGCTTGAGCTTCTTCTCTAACTCGCTTTTCTTCCTCTTTGCGTTTCTTAGCAGTGTTGAGTCGGCTGAGCATTTCCTCCGTGAGGGGTTCCTGGTACAACTTGACTCTGCAACCGCTAATATAATTTGGGAGAACATCACCCTCTAATGTGGCCAATTGTACTGCTCCGCTTGTGGAGATCCTATTGATGATCATAGGTCCATAGCCTCTCTTTTCTAGCTTCCTCGCGTGTTGTTTGAGTGTATAGACTAGGACTAGATCTCCTACTTTCAAGCCTTTATCCTTCACATGGGCATCGAAATATGCCTTCTGTCTCTTCTTGGCTGCATATATTCCTGCAGCGGCTCTTAGTCTTGTTTCCCCTAATCGTTCAAGGTCAAAGATCCTAGAGGAGAGTTCGTGACCTGTCCATTCGTGCTCTTGTGCTACTTTCAACGTAGGAATCAGGAAATCCAAGGGTAGCACAGCGTTTTGACCGAATACCATCTGAAAGGGAGTGGCTTGGAGTACCGTTTTATAGGCAACTCGGTATGCCCAAACAGCATGGTGTAGCTGTTTGTCCCAATCAGAGCGTTTAGTGTTCACTAATTTCGTCAATACATTGCATAAAATCTTATTAGTGCTCTCAGCTTGTCCATTAGCTTGAGGGTGATAAGGGGCAGACTTCTTGTGTATTACCAAGAATTCTTGGAGTAGATTTTCAATTACTTCATTCAAGAAATGAGTGCCTCTATCACTTACAAGCTCTATAGGTAGTCCATATCTCGTGAATACATTCTCAAACAAGAATTTGGCAGTTGTTTGAGCATCGTTCTTGGTTGTAGCCTTTACCTCTACCCACTTGGTGAGATAATCTGTTGCCACAATGATGTATTCCGCATGAGAACCCTTAGCTGGGGGATTAATAGGACCTACGAAGTCTATTCCCCACTTAGAGAATGCACGTCCACCCATCATAGGTTTCAGTGGCATCTCATCTTTGCGTATAGGATACTGAGTCCTCTGACAGACATCACACCGTTTCACATAGGTATGTGCATCCATGTGAAGGGTAGGCCACCAGAAGCCCGCAAATAGTATCGCCTTGATCACCCGATCTGGTCCAAAGTGTTCTCCTGCTACACCTTGGTGAGCAGTTTCCAAGATCTTAAGATATTCACTCTCATGGACACACAGTCTCAGGTAACCATCCTTACCGCGTTTGTATAGATTATCACCAATGAGTGAGTAATCCAAGGCTTCCTGTTCTAAACTCCTTTTCCTTGCCAGAGTCATGTCTGGAGGGAACGCTTTCATCTTTAGGAAGGATACTAGTGGTTCACTCCATTCTGGCACAATAGATACTTGATAAAGAGTGGCGTGTTCCACAGGTGGCTTAGTGCAACAGATTGGGCATTCCTTGCACAACTTTTGGACCTCCGCTTCCATAGTTGGCCAATGCACTCCGAATCTCTTTAGGGTCTGTAAAGTTCGTTGCTTTGAATGGTGTTGCTCTAGTGCACCTACATGTGCTAATTGCAACCATTTAGAGTACTCATCCTCTTCTACGCAGCAAGCCAAGATCCCTTGATCTGTGTGCTTGTACATGCTTCCTGCCATGATGTGATACTTTTGGGCTTTTACGATCTCTCTATTCCGTGTGTTTACCACTGGATGGTTGGGCCCGTATGTCAATACTGGTACCAATGGCTTAGCCCACTGCGGTACCACTTCCAAATTAAACAAGTAAGCATCAGGAAGGTCATCTGACACTCCTTGTGGGGCTTCTCCAGATGTGAGCCTAGAGAGATGATCTGCTCTCAAGTGAGTCCTACCTTTTCTTACCACAACCTCAAAGTCATATTCCATTAGTAAGAGAAACCATCTTACTAATCTACCTGTATTGCATGGCTTGTTTACTAAGTACAACAATGCCTGATGGTCCGTAAAAAATTTAAACTTATTTGCAAGCAAATAATGTCTAAACTTTTTAACTGCATATACCATGCCTAATCCTTCTCGTTCAGTAGTGGTATAATTTCGTTCAGCCGCATTCAATTGTCTACTGGCATAGGCAATTGGAAGATCCATATTACCTTCACCAGTAGGTTGTGCAAGTACACATCCAATAGCATAATTGGATGCATCCACGTGAACATGGAATGGCTTATTCCAATCTGGTGTGGTCAAGATTGGTGCTGAACATAATCTTCGTTTAAGCTCTTGGAAGGAGTTCTCACATTCATCCGTCCACTCAAAGTTTGTCAGAAGTCCGTACATGGGCTTTGCAATGACAGCATACATGTGTATAAATCGTCGATAATAACCACAATGCCCCATGAAAGCTTGTACTTCCTTGACATTCTTTGGCCTAG
Organism: Ceratopteris richardii; assembly: GCA_020310875.1. Classification (NCBI taxonomy): domain Eukaryota; kingdom Viridiplantae; phylum Streptophyta; class Polypodiopsida; order Polypodiales; family Pteridaceae; genus Ceratopteris; species Ceratopteris richardii. Next base: position 112,289,517 of record CM035439.1, on the reverse strand, counting down.
GTAGCTCTGCTATGGCTCTCACTTTTTCTTCATCGGTAGATATGCCATTCTTCGACACTATGTGTCCTAGAATCTTGCCTTGCCTTACCATAAACACACACTTTTCTGGGTTCAGGCAGACTTGATATTCTCTACATTTGTCAAAGATTTGTCTGAGTTCAGGAATATGGTTTTGTCTAACATTGGAATGAGCACAAAGATCATCAACATAGACTTCTAAACTCTTCCTCAGGAACTCCTTAAACACATGGCACATCAGCCTCTGGAAGGTAGCTGGTGCATTGGTAAGCCCAAATGGCATTACTCTAAAAGCAAAAATGCCCCACTCGGTGGCAAAAGCAGTCTTATGCTGGTCTTCTGGAGCTATGGCTACTTGATTGTAGCCCGAAAATCCATCAAGGAAGCTGTACACTTCCTTGCCTGCCACTCTTTCTAAGAGATGCTCTGTGATGGGAAGCGGATAGTTATCTCGAATCGTGGCGGCATTAACCTTTTTCAAGTTAATGCACACACGCAGCTTGCCATTCTTCTTGGGCACCACTACGATGGGGGATACCCATTCAGTGTGCTCAATTTCGTAGATAAATCCAGCTTCAATCAGTCTATCTATCTCTTCCTTGATCTTAGCAGCATAGTTATCGTTATATGTATAAGGCTTTTGCTTAGAGGGTTTGGCATCTGAGGTCATGGGGATGGTGTGTGAGCATATGTCAGGGTCAACACCTTTCAAATCCTTGTAACTCCAAGCGAATACATCTCTGTATTCTCTTAGCAAGGTAATCAATTCGTACTCTTCTTCTTCTGTCAGGTCATGGCCTATATACGTGCATCTCTCCTCTCCTTCTTCTATGGCCACTACTATTTTCTTGGTGGTTTCTTTGTTATCATAGGCCTCTCCTGATTGTGCCTCTCGTTTAGGCATTCTTATCTTGACTCTCCTGTCATCTATCTCGTACTTCTTAAAATTTTCTGGGACCTCAAACAAAGATTCTTCCTCTTCTGGTAAGGCTTCTCTCTTCTTTCGTTTCTTTCCTTCTTCCTTAGGGGTCATATGCGTTGCTAATCTTACATCATTTGTAACCTCTCCATGCCTCTGGGGTTGAAATTCTATTTCATGGAAGTATTCTTCATCTGATGCAAATGGTGGGTCCATAATGATTGACTCTAGATCGGAGTCACTTGCATTCTCAAATGCATCAGGGCTAGGTTCGCATTCTTCTAGAACTGCCTCTCCCATGAGTGGCTCTATGGAGAAGACTGAAATATCATAGCCATCCTCATCACAGTGAGGTGTCCATTGTTCTTCATTGATGGCTACGTCCATTGTTGCTAAAATTTCTGCCCAGCCATGGGGTTCAAATTCCTCGTCTGGAAAAACTACAGGTGCATAGGCTGGGTCTTGAATGGGTCTATGGGTTTCGTTTGCACCTATTTCTCTGGCCTTTTCTCTCTTCTCTTCCTCCACTGCTACTTTGCACATCCATAAGTGAGTGTCTTCGTGCATCCAGGAGGATCCTGATCCTATGGAATGCACAGATTCTGTATCATCTTTGGCTCTATGGATGGGATTCCATTGGATAGGAGGGACATCTCTATGAGAATAATCCTTGAGATTGACTTTGGTTGTAACACCTAAGTGCTGCAGGTACAAAGAATTGGTTCCCCAATCCTGTACCACTTGCAACTGTCGCATGAATGGTCTTCCCAAAATCATCTCATAGGCATGATTTTTGCTGAAATCACATATGGCAAAGGTATGTTCAAACTCGACACCACAAGTGGTGAGAGTTATTCCTTCTAGCAATCCTAGGGGTCTCTCTATGTGACCATCGGCCATTTGCAATTTCATTCTCGTCGGCCTGAGTGCCGGCTTGCCCCAACGCTTCCATAAGGAGGTAGTGGCAATTGCAACTCCGGCACCTGAGTCCAAAATTGCCTTCGTGGTGTAGTCCTGGTAGGTGATGGGAAGGTAGGTGTTCCCTTCTTCACCTTCACACATATCTCCTATCTTATCCAAGGGAATTTCCGGTACTGTCCTATGGGATCCTACCCGGGAACGAGGTTTTGCAGTTTCAGTTACTTGACTAGCTACATATTTCCGCGCGTTTGGTCTATCCTCAGGCAGCTCTTCCCAAGTGAGATCGCGTTGCACCTTGGTGTTCGTTACTACTTCTGTGTTCCTCGGTATGACTGAGTCGTCGTTCCTTACCATGACTGTGGGTGCTCTCATACATGTGGACTTTGCTTCCCATGGGCCTGTGAAGTGGGGTAGCTCCTGTATGGAATTAGACTCAAAGTCCAATCTCTCATGAGATTGAGCACTCTCATGTTCCCCGTAAATTGATGGGATGTCTTGTGGGAATTGGTCGTGTGCATCGTCCACAAGTTCAAAAGGAGGGGCGACCTCACTTTCGTTATCCCATTTGTCTTCTTGAATCTCTCGTAGGAAGTCTGGTGCAAACCGATTCATAGAAGAAGAAGTGTCTGGCTCCGTAGAATTAGGCGCATAAGCTACCTGGGAAGGAGGGCTTATTCTATCGTTGGCTCTTTCCTCGTTGTCATAGATAGCTGAAGCACAAGCTTCTTGGGGAGGGTTACTTATGCTATTACTTTTCCGAACAGGCTCATACGCTCTCTGGGAAGGAATGTGGGTTACCTGTGGAGGTACATATGCTTTCGAGGGAGGCTCCTGTGACCTTTGGGGAGGAAGATAGGCTCCTTGAGGAGGCACATGGGCTTCCTGAAGAGGCTGGCTTATCCGTTCTCTTGCCCTTTCCTTTCTTTGAGGGGTAGGCTCCTTTTCTGGCTGTGCAATTAGCCTCTCTAATCTTTCTAAGGAGGGAAAGGAGTCTGGTTTAGTGGAATTGGCCACATACACTTCTGACGGGGAATGCTTCATGTTTCTGCTTGCTTTATCTTTTTCTTGATTTTTTTCTTCCTTGGCAGACCTTGCAATTATTTCCTCTAACTTCTCTAGGAATCCATCCAAGTGTAATTGCGTTTTGGCTGAGCCCGAGTAATTGAAAAGGCGACTGGCTTCAAACATAGTCTGAGCCAATGCGACCATTTTCGCGCACAGTTTGGTTCTTTCTATCTCTAGTTCAGCTCTAGGATAGCACGTGGCATGATCCGTGACATTTGGCCCTTCTTGTATTCTGGCCTGATATGCTTTGAGCATCATGTCTATGTCTTCAGGAGTGGGATCAGCTAACACTGATCCTACCCTAGGAGGTGGTGGAATCGTATGACGTGGTGGGGAAGGTGGTGGGTCAGATGGAGATGGTAGGGGTGGCGGCGGGGTATTGTGAGAGGGGATTTGAGAGGTGATTTCAGTTATCCTAGCTTTGGTTTCTCTTATGCTTTCCTCAAGTTCACTCATCTTTTTAGCCCATTGTCTTTTCATTCTTTCCCGACTATCTTTCCATGCTCTAGTCCTTTTCTTTGTTATGCTCTCGGTTTCACTAGCCTCTGAGTTCTTATCCTGGTTTGTCTCTTGGTTTTGCTGCAATGCCTGAGCTCTAGTGACTACCTGCACTGGTGCAGTGGAAGTGACGCTTCCTGAGGAATCTACAACCAAACCAATCACATTGATCGGAGTGATTTTTGGCATATTATTGGGGTTCTTGGGGCAATCTCGTAAAAGATGCTCTTTTCCACAATCTTGGCAAAAACCTTGGATAGTCACTGACTGGGGTTGTGTAGGTGGGGGTAAGGGACAATCACGGATGAGATGATCTCCTTGGCATCTGTAGCACGGTCCTCTTGGGAATGGAGGTCTTACTTGCCTAGGTTGAGGCCTGGGGTTGGGGTTTGCATACATGACGTTCGTGTAATCTGACTCCCAACTAGGTTCACTTGGTTCCTCACTATAGTAAGACTCACCATGTTCTGGAGACTGCATGTAGTAAGCCTGGGGACTATCGACATGTGTAGAATCAAAGCTATGGTCACTTGGGTCATTTTCCGAGATCAATGGGGTTACTGGTACTATGGCCCTATTCAGGTTTTCTTCTGCAACAGCATACTTTACTGGAATCACGTTAGCGGGGTTTGGGGGCTGTTGAGCTAGTACCGGTTGGGGTCTCTGTTGGGCCTGATATTGTGGTTGGTAGGTTTGTTGGGGTCTAGCATATTGTGGTGGTGGATTTTGGTTTTGGTATCTGCCTTGTTGGTAGGGTTGCGGGTAGGGTTGCCTAACTGCCTGCTTGTTGTATGGGCAATCTTGTGCGGTGTGATTGGTGTATCTCCGTTCTATGGTGCAGTACTGGCTACTAGGGTTTACTTGGGGTTGAGCCATAATAGGGCAGACATTCGCCATGTGGTCGCCACCACAAGTATAGCATCTTTTCACAGGGGCAAACCTAGGAATTTGTTTGCTAGAGGCGCCTAGTTTTTGTGCCACTTTCTCTGCGAGTTCCTCAATTGATGTGGATTGCGTGGAAGGGTGACTGGAAGCACTATCTGAATCTTTGTAGATTTTGGAAAGCTCTAGTTCCTCCCCTAGGTTATCTTCAATGTCAATGCACATGCGTACACACTCTTCTATAGTCCTAGGGTCCTTCAGATACACATAGGATCTCAATTTCGTACTCAGCAATCCATCAAGGAATAAGGCTACTTGTTTAGCAGATGTGGGTAGCTCCGAAATAGGGCACCTTTCCAAATATTGTCTGAATCTTCTTCCTGCAAGTCTCACGGTCTCTTGAGGGGTTTGCTTGAAGCTGTGAATCAATGATGAGGTATTGTGTCTTATGCCACTCTTAGAGAACTCTACAATGAAAGCCTCTAGGAGTTGGTCTATGCTCCTGAACTGACGCTCATCCAATGGTTGAAACCATGTAAGTGCTGTGTTCCTAAGGGTTAGACCGAAGGCATTGTACTGCGTGAACAGATCCTCAACCTGTTCAGCTCTCAAGACTTGCTTGAACTCCGCCACATGATCATAGGGATCTCCTGTGCCGTCAAAGTAATTCTTCATGGACTTAACTAGCTGGGTGGGTCTCAAAGTTCTTGCGTGCTCTCTAGGCCTCGGTAGAGGGAATCCATCTACATTTCTTTGGTTCCTGTGGGCTCTATGTATCTCAGGAGGTTCTACCCTATTCGTCTCCGTTCTCGTTCTTTCTCTGCTTACAGGGTTGGCGAAACTTACTTCTGGTCTATCCCTACTTCTGTCTCTTTGCGTACCATGAGCTTGGGAAGTTCCAGCCCCAGGGTGACCATAGGATGCATTTGATCTTGGTTGGGGGAAGATAAATTCACCCTTCCAAGTGTAGGCATGCCTATCATTTTCTGTCACCACAAAGATCCGTTCTGAAGCATGATCTAAGTAGGTCACTCTGCTTGGGCTATCCGGATCCTTAAACTCATAGATCATGATATTTCCTATGTCTGTTGGCTGATTAGACTTATACCTCCAAAAGGCTTCATCAGTTTCTCGATTGAGGAGCAACTCTATGCTCTTGTTGTCTTGGGGGACCCACTCAGGTGTGATAATCCTAGTGAGAACTGATTTACCTCGAGGGGTTCTAGGTTCCGCATCCATGTTCCCTTGTTCTAGGTCACCTAAGTCCGCTTCTGAGATTACATTCCCGAAGTCATCTGTCCTATCAGGGTGACTAGTGACAACATATATAGTTCCTTCTTTGTCCAGGTATGCACCATTTTCAAACTTGACAGCTGGGTGTTCTAGTCCTATGGATTGGTCAGGGTTTTTAATCTGGACCACGGATCTTCCTAGGCCGTCCTCATAGATGCTAGCACCTAGTCGGTTGGTCCTAAGATATTCCAGCTGTGTTTTGTAAGGGCCTTCTACCCTGTACAAATAAGGCACTCCTGAACTTCCCGTAGGTCTGTCCATGCCTTGAGACATTTCTGACTCACTGGTCTCAGAGCTAGGGTAGTATGAGTGGTGGCTCAACTGCTGGGCCCAAGACCTTGCAGTGTGATTGACACTAGCCTCTGAAGACCTAAGGCTTTGTCTCTCCCTTGCTAGGTGTCGTCCTGATCGAAGGTTCATATGCCTAACTGATTATCCCAATTTTTTTCCAGAGTACAACCTCGTTGCCAATCAATTGGTACCAGTCACTTGATTCTTTTTAGTTAATTATTGTGTTTATGGTCTTGTCTGATATCACGTTGTCAGGAACACTTGAATGTTCTTCGTACTTTAGGTTGATCGTTCCACGTTAGGTTCTTTTCCTTTAGGTTATCGATAGTACAGAGATTATGTTTTTAACTTGAACTTGAGTTTTTAGGTAGTCTTCAACTTGATAACTGCCTATCGTCGCCCTGGCTTACTCCTATCTCTACTCGTTCTAGTTTGAGCTAGGAAATGACAGAGGGAGTTGAGAATAATCCAACCTTACTTGTTGATCCCTTGCTTTATGGTGCTCAAGAACCCGGTTCTCAAGCTTGCAAAGAAATCTTGCTTTGTATGCTCCAAGTTGCTCTCAATGAACCTATAAAAGTCCCACGGTTAGCTCAATGCTTAGATTCAAAGGACAAAACCAACCACTTTCATTCATGTGACACAAACACACATTTGCATTATGACTTTTAGGAAAATAATTCTAAAGACCCCTGACTTTGATCCCCCTGGGTGTGGCCAACTTCAAAATACCCTCTCTGAAAATCAACGCATTATCTTTATAAAAAACAGTTGAGGGCGTGTAGTATATGCCACGAGCTTTCCAACAAGCTCAAGAGCTCAAAAATTGAATTTCGTATGAAAAAGTTAGGACTGTTCAGGGTTTAGGGAGTTAAATCAGAATTCAATACAAGCTAACAGTCAAACAGGAATACTCGAGTAGCTTGTGGCACGGCCTCGCGATGCAATACTACACCCTAGTGTTGTCCCACACTCAATCAAAATTTAGACCAATAATTTTGCCTTGAAAATTTGACCTAATTTGCCCTTCTAACGCGTTCGCAAAGTCTGTCGGTCGCGATCGACGTGTCGATCGCGATTGACAGGTCCGTCGTGGCTGTCAGTCGCGATTGACTGGTCAGTCGCGATTGACACGTGGCCGAAAAGTCAATCAATCGTGGTCAAAGCGTCGTTGACTCTGTCGGTCGCGATTGATGAGTCGATCGCGATTGACAGGTCGGTCGCGGGGGTCTGTCGATCGTGGTCAAACAGTCGTTGACTGTGTCGGTCGCGATTGATGAGTCAATCGCGATTGATGACTCGATCGCGATTGACACGTGTCACGTGTATGGTCAGTCGGTCGTGGTCAATCGGTCGTTGACTCTGTCGGTCGCGATTGACAGAGCCGTCGTGGGCTGTCGGTCGCGATTGACGTGTCGATCGCGATTGACAGGTCTGTCCGTCGTCGTTTGTCGATCGCGATTGACAGAAATCTGTGGAATTTCAAAAAACTAAACACATTTTTGGGAAGCTCTAGGCCTGTAGGTCATGGATATACACTTTGTTTAGCAATTAGAGCAAGTTTTCAGTCGGTCGCGATTGACAGAGCTCGGCGACACACAGACAGTTACTCAGATTTCCGTACCTGCGCAGAGTGCTGGGGATAATGATGCGGCCTGTACCTGCAGAATGCTCACAAAACATGCAAAAAATAGCACATGCAAATTCGCTCTCTCGCTCTCTCTCACAAGTGAAATGAGGGAAATGAGGTGGAGATGGGAATATAGTCAAAAAATTGAAATTTTCGCAATGATGGAGATGGACGTGGGAGATGGTGATGATGATGATGATGATGAAGATGGTGAAGAAAGTAAAAGAAAATCGATGAGAGTGAAGAAAATACCTACAACTCCAACGCGTCAACTCTACGTCTTACCATCACACGCTCGTCCTCAAAGCTCGATCCCCGGCAACGGCGCCAAAATTTGGTGTAACTCTATGATGAGTAGCACCTCCTTTAATGTCAATCCGGGAAGACGTGAGGATGGTATGAAGACCTCGAGCAAGTGGTGACACAAGTGCGTGAGTGAGAAGCACACTAGCATGCACACACATTCACACACACGCGCACACACGGCAAGACAAAGAGTGAGAATCAATGGAGCTTTTAGATTACTTTCAAAATGCTCTTACAAGTTCGTTTCAATTACAATCTCCCCTCAAAAATGAGCTCTCTAGCTCTTTTTATAGTTTTTGACTAGCTTTTGGCCCTGTCCAGACCTAGTGTCCGGCCTAGTTAAAAATTAGGTTCCAGGGCTTATTTGGGGGCTCAAACGAGATCTAAAAAATACGAAAATTGGTACGCAACTACTTCTAAGGCTCCTCAAGCTCAAGGACTCCTTGGCTTGCACAAAATGGAGCTACAAAAATGTGAAATGATATTTACGAATGATTGTTAGTGATAAAAATCACTATTGTTGTAGGGATTTCTTCTAGTGATCTGCCATACATATCTTCGAGCTCCCTACTTGCTCTTCCTCCCTGCATGTCCATCTCTTGATTTGCATTAATGTCTTGAAAAAATATTGGCCTACTTGCTAGATCTTCTTTGACTGCCCTGTTTGCTTGTGCTGTCCCTTCGCTCTGACTCCCTTCTTTGACTTTCACGTCTTGTAAGTCCTGGTGTACCAAGGCTACTGCGAACAATCTTGACACTAGAGATTTTGAATCGGTCCCATCTCATATCCTTAGCCTAAGATTCTTGAGAAAGCAAGCAAATAAGTGCCATCTCATATCCTTTCCTTAACACGACCGATGCAAGCGATGAGGTCCAACAGAAAATATTCGATAGTCCTTATCGCTTGCATCGGTCGTCATCGATTTCTCACTAAAAATGGGGATTTTGGACAAAAACTAAAATTATTAAGAATATATTAAACAACATACCTTGACCTCATCTTCCTCCTCGATGAGCTCTTTTTGAGTCAATACAAATTGTTCCTTTGTCCTCAGCAACATCCAAGAATGAATAGCCGCGCCCAAACGAGTATATTCCAAGTTGCTTCTGATGCTCATCAAAATCTTCATCAGCAAGTCTTGGCTTCTCTGAGATAGATTTTTCAAAGCATCTTGAAAGGGCTTCTGATGAATCTTTGAATTCTTCATTAGACAAATCCAAATCAAGACGCAAAAATTCTTCTTTTCTTTCTCCTTTCTCATTGATGAATCTCCTTGCAACTTCTTCTGACTCAGCTATAGCTGCAAGGCAGTAGTTCTCCCTTAGATCGAAAAGTTCCTGAATGTAAAAAAGAGGTATAAACTCTTTTTCGGAGATAAAGTAAAAAGGTAGATTTGGGAGAAGTAGGGACTTCTCAAACACTTGAACTTCTTCAGTTGGATCCCTTATTGCAGTCTCTGCTTTAAAAGTGGCCACATCAAAACCTTTGACCTGCTCTTCTTCTGCTTCGAGATTGATCTCCTCAACAATCTCCATGACACCTTTCATAGTTTTTGAGCTTCCCTCAAGCATCAGCTCTAAGGAAGGCTCGACTTCAACATGAACACTTTCCTCCTTTTCAACTGAGATGTGATCGAGCCATATCAAGAAGGCAATGTTTAAAGGGAGCAAGCAGCAATCCTTTTCATGCTCTAGGCATAAATCAAGCTTCCCTGGCAAAGGGGAAATCCTTTTGCACTTTCTTGTGATCTTTGCCCTATCTGTTGGATCCTTCCCAAAGATGTGAGGATGGACAAAGGTTTTCTGAGAAATAGAAAGGATGTTTCCATTGATCAACCCCAAGAAAATCTCCCACTCATCCTTAAGAAATTTTTTTGATTTCTCTAGGAGTTTTTCAAAATCAATTTTGGGGTTGAATATCATCATTGCATCAGGAAAATAATCTACAGTTAAACCCTCTTGAACCATGAAATCAAGAAGTTTCTCTGATGGAGAGATAGTAAGGATCTCATTCATTCCCTCCATCTAAGCTGCACCTTCACTTGTATGTTTATGAGGAGAACACAACCGATGCAAGCAACTAGAGCGAGTCAATGTTGGTCAAACGGGGAAGATCGCTTGTATCGGTCGTGTCGGGGATGAAAACAAAAAAAGCATGTAACTGAGACGAATTCTCTGAAGGTTCAAAATTTGAATATCTGAAGGAAGTTGCTATTTATAGGCGAGGAGGGAGGAAGTAACGGTCGAATGATGTGGACCAATCACTGAGTGCCATGTGGTAGAGCGTACGGTGCCTGATTCAACGGTTGGATGACGTGGCCCAATCAAATTATGCCACATGGCTAAAGACATTGGAATTTGCAACGGCTATATGACATGGACCAATCGATGAACGCCACATGGCACCAGCAATCAACTCAGTTTTGGGACCTATTTAAGCTTCCCTATTCATTTCTTTTATTTTTTTTGTCAACACTTTCCAAGTGTCGAGGTTCCATCGCCACCAAGTTTTCAAGCTGCTTCTTCACAATTTCTATAGAGAGCGCTCTCTGCAATAGGTAATATGGACACGACCGATCGAAGCGATCCAGGTACATCCGAGATTTTTGGATAACCCTAATCGCTTGGATCGGTCGTGTTTCTAAAATGTCATCAAGTCCTTGTATGCTAGAGTATTATGCATTGTAACCTATATTTGAAAGCAATTGGAGTATTATGCGTGAATTCAGGGACGACCGATGCGAGCGATAAGGGACATCCGGGCACCTACGGACGACTCTTATCGCTTGCATTGGTCGTGTCTCTGCAAGTGCAGAGTCATTGATCATAGCTTACAAATTATGTTTTTTCTTAATGATACTGATCAGGGACGACCGATGCAAGCGATAAGGGACATCAGGGCACCTACGGACGACTCTTATCGCTTGCAATGGTCGTGTCTCTGCAAGTGCAGAGTCATTGATCATAGCTTGCAAATTATGTTTTTTCTTAATGATACTTGAGTATTTTGCATTGTAAGATATATTTGAACTGTTATTGATTGATATTTGATGATGAATTCAAGGACGACCGATGCAAGCGATCAGGGACATCCGGGCATTTCTGGATGACTACTATCGCTTGGGTCGGTCGTGTCGCTAACATTGGTAAGAGTGCTTGATCAAAAATTTTGAAAGTAGGTTTCCTTTCTTTCCTATTTCTTGCCTTAAGACTCTCACTTTGTGCAGAGTATGGCTAGGACCAAAAAGATAGCAAGGAAGTTGTACCCTGAGGGTCAGGACCAGAATGCCCAGGAACAAAATGCCCAGGAGCAAAATGTCCAGGAGCAAAATCCCCAGAAGGTTGAAGGAAATGTATCAGACAAGCCTTCAAAGAAAAGGGTCAAATACCATGTAAAGTCTATAAGGGAAATTAGAAGAGCTCAAAAGTCTGTGGGATTGTTGATCCCTAGACTTCCATTTATGAGAGTTGTCAAGCATATATCAGCCAACCTCTATTCTTTGATGAAGACCTCATCCTTTGTCAATGTGAGGTGGCAAACTCAAGCACTGCTATGCCTTCAAGAAGCTGCATAGGACTTTTCTATTGATTTTATGAATGATGCCTATTTATGTGCTGCTCATGCACATAGGGTAACACTAATGGCAAAGGATTATGTTATTGTTTCAAGAATAAGATATAAATTTGATAAATCTTTGGTTCCTATTGATCAGCATGATAAAAAATTCTTCGATATTTTAAATATACCTCCAGCTCGAGCACCCAAATCAACAGTTGTCATTGAAGAGATCAACCCTAAGGTCACTCATGATCATGAAACTAGAACTGCAGCGAATAGTGAGGAAGAGAGGAAAAAGCAGGGATTATGTACAGAGGAAAATGTCATCTTAATCCAGATTCAAAAGTTACAGAAAGCAAATAAAGAGCTCCTTAAGAAAGGAGATGGGCAGGTAATAGTTAATGTTGCAATGCCATGGCAAAAAGATTGGTTTCTTGACATTAGACCTGAAGACAACAAGATGTTGAGGGAGCTTCATGTTGAAATATCATATAGTGTGGTCAACATTTCACTCAGGTATATCTAGAGGCCTTAAAATGCTCTTGTTTTGCTTAATTTTTTAGTTCCTTAACTGAATTTTTTTTCTTGATTTGTAGGGTTCTTCTTCAACAATGTGAGGAAGCGGTTCAAAGAAAAGTATTTTATTTTAGATCCTCTGGTGACACAGTGTTTTTTGCATAAACATGGAGATGCCAAGTCCTTTCTAGAGGATTTTACAGAAGAGGTAGAATGTGTTATCTACCCATATATTGAAAAGTAAGTATTCATCTTCATTTTGGAAAGATATTTGTTTCATTTAAGAAAGTATATTTACATGCAACTCATTGATAGGGGCCATTGGAGTTTGATTATTGTTGACTTCAATGCATATCAAGCTCTTTTCCTCAATTCTCTTCAATCACAACATGGGAATTGCAAAGTGTAAGTTGCTATACATTTTGTTGTTCTCTATTTTAGAGCCATGCCATCCATTCTGATTTTTAGTTTACAATGCACTGCTGCAAAGCTTCTCAAGATGCATATTGATCAGAATTTTCTTAGAATTGCTAAACTGAATGAACAAAAGCAATTTGGATACATACAAATTCATGTGCCATTGCAGAGAGACTCAACATTATGTGGCTAGAGAGTGGTTGCAAATGCTGTAAGATTCTTGGAAACAAGGTTTTACAGTCCTGAATTGAATTTATCAGACTACCCAGATGCATGGATCATCTTGATTAGAGAGAGAGCAATAAATGGCATCATGAAACATGCAATTTGCCCTTATGATCCAGACTCACCTCCACCCCCTCCACCTGATAAAAAAAAGTCTGAAGATAAAAAGAAAGGGCTTCCTATTCACTCACCATTAAAGCATGGGACCAAGAAAAAGAGTGAAGCTGAAAGCTCCAAAAAGGGACAACAACAACAGAGAAAACAGGGCTCCAAAAATGATAGAAAGGGTTGAATCATTTTTGAGTCTTAGATTGAAACCTAATGTAAAACCAACATAGGTTGGAAGATTTATTGATGTACAAATTGTATGTACTTATGCCAATCTCATCTGGAAGATGGTCATTGTAACCATATTTATTTGCCTTTGCAATATGTATATGCCTTGAGAAATATACAGTTGTATTGAACCTCTTGATAGTTAAACAAAAGTTTATTGCATGGTCCAATTCAATTTGTTCGTGTCACAAATATGACTGCATTGTGGGTTTCTTACTTCATTACTGTTGGAAAGTTTAAATTGGAGAGGATACAGAAGAATATAAAGAATAAAGATTGACACGACCGATGCAAGCGATACGGGGAATCGGAGAATTTTGGATTGCCCGTATCGCTTGCATCGGTCGTATTATCCATCTCAACATAGGATCCCCTTTTAGCAACCTTGCATGAGATGAGTTGTTGCTAGTTGTTTTTATATTCATGAGTGAAATCTTTACACAATTGAAGTCTCTCGCGGTAATTTGCTAACACGACCGATGTAAGCGATACGGGCCATCCGACAAGTTCAGATTGCACTATTCGCTTGCATCGGTCGTCTTCTCTAATCTCGTCTCCTCTATTTTATGCCTTAAGTCATGCTCTTCATATTTTGAAATATCAAACCTTGGATAAGAATTTGCACCAGGTTCTCCACCCTCTCTTATATTACTTGTTATGTGTACAGAAAAGATGGATAGAGTCAAATTATTTTCTCTTGCATTTCTTGAGGACAGAAAAGATGGATAGAGTCAAATTATTTTATTGAGACTAATGTGCACCTTTGATAGACTAAAATAGATCTCTTGTTCATCTAGAATCAACTTATGCAAGTTCCTGTATAATTATTTCTTAGTTGGAACCTCATCAGAATGTTATGATTAAACAAAAAAATGCCAAGATGAGTTTAGATGAAGGGGAATAATTGAAGTCATCAATTCACTCCTGCAAATAAAAATAAAATGAAATATGAAATAAAGGACCTAAAAAATATCTTAGAATGTCTTGGTTTATATTCTTGTCATTGTACAATATCCTCATCAAAATCTTGAAAGTAAATTACAAAATGCTGAAATATGAATTTAGACATTTAAAATTCATAATTCACCATCTTGCAAAGAAAATTCAATGGAAGTATCAATAGAAGCTTCTATTAGAGGAAGATACATTATGTAAGAATGTCAGGGCTAACTTGTTACAATCTTAAGGGTTGGAATTTAATCACCCTTGGTGGCAGGCAACTAATGCAAGATAGTGATTTCTCTGATCTAATGTTAACTATTGCATCATCAACTGAGAATCTACACTGTGATGATACCTCATCAAGGTATTCTAGGAGCTCCCTTACATTTCTGAGATTCCAATTTGCAGTGACAATTATTTTCCTTGATTGAGAATCTGGATGAATCAATACTTCTAACTCAAATTCTGGACAGCTCTCCTCTGAGTCCAAAGCTATCTTAAGTCCAAGCTTTTTTTTCCACCTTCTATAGTCATATCCTAGAACCAGAGATTGTCGACATATTTGATATGAGATTGAAAGAGAATTGGGACTAACTTTACATAAAATAATGTCACCTAACTTTTGAACTTCTTTGCTATCCCATTCCCTACCTAAAACATCATCAATCTCTGAAATAGAGACTCTCCTATTCAACCACATTGTTTTTGTTTTCTGTAATAACATGTTTTTAAAGCATGCTACAAAGACATGAATAGGCAAAAAACATTGAATATTTATCCTTCTCGAAATTCGGCTTGCTGACATTGCCTTTTGGATGTCAAATTTAATTTTGCATCGAAAACTTGAAACTGTTGAATGATCAGAAGCATCCCAATCTAATGAAGAGATGCAAGGACCAGGTACATGTACAAGATTTCTGTAAGAACTCCTCCCTGATGGCACTTGATAATCTGCATAATGGACAAATAACTCTATGCTATTGAAAAATTGAACAGATTTGTCTACATACATGAGTTCTGCATATTCCTTATGAAGAACTCTGAATGTTCCTGTTAAACATTCAACAAGTTGCCATTCCACAATATTGGAAGAAAAGATATCTGTAGTACAAAAACATATGTTTTATTATACAAAAACAACAGGAATGATAGAAGAGCATTGTCAAACTTCACTTACAGTACGAAGGGAATTGCAGATGATTTTCTAGAACAAGATCCTTAGCGGTGTACACATGTTGTATTGGTGCAAACCAAGCGCATCTCTTCAATTTGAAACTGAGAATACGTCCCTTCCAGTGGTTTCTTGTGTTGTCTCTTTTGGCACGCTTGACTTTATGGGCACCTCTGCAGCTAGGAAGCATAGTTACCCATTCATTTACTTTCACAGAAAGAGATTTCCACAAAGAATCCTCTCTTCTGTTGTAAACCTCACATGAGGTTACACGTTTGGAAGGATGATGAGAAGAAGAAGCCATTTGAACTTAGAAGAAGAAGAATGTTCAAAGTGAGAAACCGACGTTCACAATTTTTGGCAGTATTTATAGAGAAAAAGGCTTTGTACACGTGGAAACTTTTGATTTGATGTAAACCCTCTCGCTGAATGATCATGAAATTTTGTGAATCCAAAAATATTTTGTATCTTCAAAAATCAAGTCCTTCTTGGAAATTCGAGAATATGCTTTGTGTAGTGTGCCAAAGTATCTTTTTTTGCATCAAACCAAAAAATTGTACACTGAATATGAGACTCTTCATCCCTTTAGCGGCGCTTTTAGACAAAATTGTATAAAAAAAAGAAATTCTTCATACGGTTAAAAGAGACAGCAATGTTATACTCTTGTACACGTGGAAAGACTCTATTTGTCAATTTCCTTAATCTCTCATTAGCAAACAGCCCCTTTTTGGCCATTTTTCACCCTAATGGGGAACATAGAGTACCTTGCTCAGAATATTTGACCTGCCATTAGAAGCCTTGACATTACCAATCTTCACCAAACTATGCATTGCGTCATCCACTATTTGAACTTGATGTCTATGCTTTGGACTTTCCGAATCAAATAAGAGAGTTGTATTGCTTGCAACATAATTTGAATAACCTAAATCTATGTAGTATAAATGATCATCTTCTTTACCTTCCTTCTGACTTAGATTCATCAAGAGCAATGAGTGTTCATGCTATTGATCTTTAGAATAGCTTTTGTCATCCCTTGTGTTATGGTCTCTATTATTAGTGTTGAAGTTGTGCCCACATCTACATCTATTGCTTCCGTATCCACCTCTTCCACTTTTCTAGGTCTTTCCATTGAATAAGCAATTGAGAGTGGTGTGGTTGGTCGTATCACATACGTCACAATGTTGAACATTCTGATTTTTTTTTCCTTTGTCATGCTTTTTTCTTTTCTTCTCCCCTTTCCTCTTGCTCTTGCTTGCAAAGTTGGCTTGGGAGGTCTCTTATATATCTTCTTCCTTCTTCTTGCCTTTCAACTTCTTGTCCTTCTTATCTGCATATAGAGCACTAATTGAATAGGATTTACTTTCCTTTATGCTATTGTTGGCTTCTTGATTGAATATTTGTCCAATAAAGATGTTGAAATCTCTAGTTTGTAGATAACAAGGACAAGAAGTTGATATCTTTTCCTAGTTTGCAGATATCTCTAGGAAAAGTAATCTAATGATGATCTACTTTTGGTGGTTGATTGAATGATTGATTGAAAAAATCACAACCACCTCTAACTTGTGATTTTTGATACTACAAGCTTGGTGTTTCAACAAATATAACTATTTGTAACAGAATCTAATTGAGCAAAATTCCACTCACCAAAATCTGATTCAACAAAATCCGACTTAGCAAAATCGGAGTCAATAAGACTGTATAACATCTGACTCAGTAGTGTTCTAAAAGTTAAGGAGGTGATCCCCAAGGCTAGAGAGATACAAGTATAGATTGACAAGGAAAATGATCAAATCAGGGGGAAAGAATGTAATAGAGTTATAGGTAAGAGATGGTTGAACCACACCTTGAGAGGTAGGAAATGGTACAACATTGATTCTTACTTCACAATAGTACGTGTAAGTGTATGTGCATATGATTAGGAATTTAAAATTTATTGTGATACATTAAATTTGTTATTGTATATACGAAGTTTCATCCGATAGTATGTGTATGAATATGAGTATATAATTGTGAATGAAAAATCTATTGTGATTGTCTAAATCGATATTGATTGTTACTTCACAATAGTATGTGTAAATGTATGTGCATATGATTGGGAATTTATAATCTATTGTGATTGTCTAATACAACATTGATTCTTACTTCACAATAGTATGTGTAAGTGTATGTGTGTATGATTAGTAATTTAAAATCTATTGTGATACATTAAATTTATTATTGACAGATGTAGGTAGATTATGTTGGACTCAACATTGATTGTTACTTCATAATAGTATATGTATGTGTGTGTATGAGTATATAGTATATACGAAGTTTCATACGATAGTATGTGTATGAATATGAGTGTATACTTGTGAATGAAAATCTATTGTGATTTTCTAACTCGATATTGATTCTTACTTCACAATAGTATGTGTAAGTGTATGTGCATATGATTAAGAATTTAAAATATATTTTGATTGTTTGACTCAACATTGATTCCTATTTCACAATAGTACGTGTAAGTATATGTATGTGTAAACATATATGTGTGTATGATAGAGAATTAAAATCTGTTGTGATTGTTAACTCAACAATGATTTTTACTTCACAATAGTATGGGTAATTGTATATGGGTGTATGATTGAGAATTAAAGTCTATTATAATTTTTTTACTCAACATTGATTATATATTTTATATGATATTGATTTATGCTATTTTTTTGTAGATATAGTCTTCATAAAGCAATTCACAAGCACTATGGGGAAGGGAAAAGAATCGGCATATGTGACTGTTCATCAAGAGGGTAAAACAGTGTCCACAATACAATGCAAATGTTGTGGATATCCTTATGTAGGAAATTCAACTCAAATAAAAGAGCATCTTTTGAGTACAGGTAATAATGTGGTAGGATGCTATAATCTAGATAGTGATATATGGGTAGATTTTGCAAGTTATGCAAATAAATGTAAATCTCAAGGTATCACATCAAAAAGATTCAAAAGCAATAGTTCACAACACTTTCAAAGTATCCCAAGTGTAGAGCAAGAACGAATAGATGCATCGATGACAATAGAGCATCATCAAGATATTTCTACTCAAATCTCTCAAATTGTTTTTTTGAATAACCAAGATACATGTACTCAATTTTCTCCAACTGCATCAAAAAAGAGTGGACTTGGTGAATGTAGTAAAAATGGTGGATCTAATACTCTGCCACCATGCTTTGTCTGTAATAAATCACAAAATACTATACCTGTAGCTTTTGAAATGCAAGATTGTCTCGAGTTTCATCTTAAATGGACTCAAGCATTCTTAGCATGTGGGATTCCTTTCAATGTTATTCGTAATTCCATTTTCAAAGATGCTTTGATGTCAATTGAACAAAACGGATTCACCATGCTAGATTTTAATAAAATGTGAACAAAGTATGTAGATAAGTGAAAAACATACTAAAGCTATTTTAAAGCGAACAATATTTGATTATGTACCCATGTATGGATGTACAATAGCATTGGATGGACGGACAAGTTGTTAAAAGAAACCGTTGATTAATGTCATGGTTATATGTCCCAAAGGAACATGTTTTTAGAAGTTGTTGATACTTCCCTTGAAGAGAAAAGTTTAGCTTTTCTTGTAAAGATATATGAACATGCTATATCATGTGTGGGTGGTCCGAAGAATTTGACCGCGATGGTGACAGATAATGCCTCTAGTTTTCGAAGTGATGGAATTACAATTCAAAACTAATATAAAGGCAATACTTGGATTCCATGTGGAGCTCATACATTAAATTTATTATTGAAAGATATAGGTAGATTATCTTTCATCAAACAAGGCTTATTAGATGAAAATCACGTGGTCAAATTTATCAGAGAGCATCAATTTTCATATTCGCTCTTTCAATCAAAATCTCCTAATAAAGCACTTCAGATTTTTTGTGCCACATGATTTGCAACTATCTATATTGTGCTTAGTGGATTATTGGAAGTTAAGTCAGCTCTTGTAGAAATGATTGTTGATTGAAGATGGGAGGCATGGCTAGAGAAGTATCCTTCTTATCGAGTTGCAGCATCCAGGTGTACGTCTCTAATACAATTATAAAATTTTTGGCGTAATCTTGAAAAAAGTGTTGGTATCACTAAACCTTTTGTGGAGCTTTTACGAATGGTTGATATTGATAAATTTGTGATTGGAGAAGTTTATTGGATTATGTCAAAAGCTATTAAAAAATAAAAGAGTTTAATCAATTTTCATGACGAGAAAAAACACAGATTATATCATTAGTAGAGAAGAGATGGATGCAAATGCATACTCATTTGCATGGAACAACATTTGTTTTGGATCCAGCATTTCAACTCAATGATCAAGCATCAAACAAAGAGGTCATGGCAAACATGTCCATTATTACTTCCACGTACAGATGGTTGAGATGCATTCCACCAAAGAGTAGTTTATGTAAATCGAGAAGGATCTATGGCACATTGAAGCGATTCAAAAGCATCCACCTCTTAGTTGGTGGAAAGAGTATAGAGATGAATCAATGGAGTTGCAACATATAGCTATGAGAGTGCTTTGAGTAACAGCTTCAAGAGGTTGTTGTGAATTGGAGTGCCTATGATTTTCTTCATTCAAAACAAAGAAATCACTTAAGTGTATCACGTGCTAATGGTTTGGTATATGTGTTTTGTAATATGCATTTGTTACATGGTGCAACCAAGATAGCTTCTATAGTAGCACAACAAACGTTTGGAGAATTTCAAACTCATGAAAGTTTAACAAATCATTCATGGAGTGATCATGATTTAGATGTAGATCAGAATGATGGTTCATACATGGAAGAAAAAGATGACATGGTACGTATCATAGATGATGATATTCAAAATGAAAAAAATGATATAGTATGAAAACTATGATTATATTCAATTGCAAAATCAATGGTTTTAAAATAGTCATGTCTTTGATTACAAAAAAAGCTTCTCTATTCAGTGTTTTCTTGATTCAATAACTCATCGGTAGTAAACCGATCAAAAGATGATGATGTCGCTGAGAGTCTTCAGTATTTTCTCTCATATGCATCCACAAAAAGTTATAAATATTTCACTTGACTTTCTAGATCATCAATCCTCTTTTGTTGATCATCTATTGTTCTTTGTAATGCATGAATTGTTAATCCTTCATTGTATAATTTTGCTCCTTGTGACGAAAAATCATATATAAGATTATGTTCTTCAGGTATCAAAATGTAGGGCCACTTTTGAGGAAGAGGGACTTTGTTTCCTTGATTACGAAATTCTGCTCAATTTTGAGGATGACCAAAACTGACACCTGCATTCTTTGGACAATCATCTCAATCTACACGTCGATGAAGAATATCTTGTAGAAAAACTTTTTGAATGAAATATAATGCCACTTGATTATTATTTGGTAATGATCTCTCAACTTACACAAAGCATCAAAGTAGAGTTTCTACTAATCCTTTATGTTGTAAGTCAGAAAGTTTTAAGGGTGATGTTTCTTTTTCCCTTCCTATAACCCCAAAGAGAACATCATTTGGACATAGATTTTTTACTTCTTTCATTGATATTGCTTCTCCTTCTAATCCCACTGGCTCCAAATTTTGATGGAATAAAAATGCTAATCCTAATTGTGCAAATTGAGCATTCTGCTCAGATAAAATCCTTTGAGATTCAGTATGATCAAGATCATTATTCACATATGCCATTCTTGCCATGTTTTACTTTGAAATCTGCAAAATAAAAACACTAATTTTATCTCAAAAGAATTCATAACATTTAATCCATATAACTCAAATGAATCCACTTCATTGAATCCACATAATTCAAATGATTCATAATTCAAATGATACCACTTCATTTAATCCATATAATTCAAATGAATCCATAACATTTTATCCATATAACTCAAATGATACCACTTCATTTAATCCACATAATTCAAATGATACCATTTCATTTAATCCACACAATTTAAATAAATCCACATCATTTTATCCACATATTACAAATGAATCCACTTCACCTAACTCAAATGATACCACTTCATTTACTCCACATAATTCAAATGAATCCACAATATTTAATTCACATATGTTAAATGAATCCACAACATTTAATCCACTAACTCAAATGATACCACTTCATTTACTCCACATACTTCAAATGAATCCACAATATTTAATTCACATATGTTAAATGAATCCACAACATTTGATCCACATAACTCAAATGATACCACTTCATTTAATCCACATAATTCAAATAAATCCACATCATTTAATCCACATATTACAAATGATTACACTTCATTTCATCCATTTAACTCAAATGATACCACAACATTTAATCCACATAATTCAAATGAATCCATAACATTTACTCCAGTTAATGAAAATGAATCTATATCATTTAATCCAGATAGTTCAAATGAATACATATTGTTTTGAATATGGTCTTAATCCATCCATCATGGATATCTTTAAACCATATTGAGTTAGGTGTGAGAATCCTCTAAGTAGTTCATGTGCATCTACTCTTTTTGATACATCTTTGTCAGAAGCTAATTCTAAAGCATATTTGAACTTGTAAATCCCATTCTTGTCAATAGGATAACTATTTAAATCTATATATTCTAGGAGTTGTAACAAGAGTATCGAAACTGTAAATGTCTCCTCACTCTTTTTATAAGGTGGAGGACTAGTGGATATACATTCGGGTGCAATCCACTAGTACTTTTAAATCCACTCATTTCTAGTTGATATTTCTAAATTAGGTAGCTTCAAAAAACATTTTTTTTGTTGGTGAATATGTCGCTCTACCAAAATACCATAATCCGATATAAGCATGCTAATCTTCAAAATGCAACAAGATGTTGCATGGATGTAGATTGTTGTGGGATATATTACAAGTGTGTAAAAATGATACTATTTGTAATAAGCCATTGATCAGCTTTCAAATGTTTGTCTTAACGGTTGTTATGTCTCCTTCTGTGTCCTTCACACCTCTGCTTCGTGGTACGTTTAGGTACTCCTTCTTCATTCTTTCTAGCCACATGTCCAATGTGCCACCACTCCAATGAAAATAAGGCATGGGCTTTTGCTATGGTGCCTAGCTAATCCAAGTGGACTAACAATTCCATTGTGCATAATAGATAACATTGTGGCTTCATTCATGGATTCATTCTCTCATATTTGTATGTCAGCACCATGTAATTTGAAAAACTTGGCAACAAATACTTTATTGATGAACCTTGGGTGGGATAATTTGGCTTTATGGATCATTTCAAATTGTCCTTCCCCCACGAGAGCTACACCTTCAAAAAGAATAGAGGAATATGGGAGCAAACAAAGATTGTTCAATGTTTGATCTCCCATATTCACATACATATCTCTTGTATTTGGATCTTCAGATGGTCTCACAAGGTTTTCAATCATATCCGGTTTTAATCCCTTTCCTCTCTTCATTGTCTGATAATGTAAATTGATAAATTTAATTTTGTCAATGAATCCATGCATATTAGTGATATCCACCGCCAATGACTTTGCTACTTTGATGATCCGTCCAAAGGTATGTGTAAGCTCTTTTGACATTTGCTCATCTAATACATGTGCTCCACCTGACACACTGTCAAATGTATCTTCAGTATTAATAAATGTTGTTCTAAATAATTACGCAATGAAATCTGTGTACTTAGTTGTGTCCATGGCTAGAGTGATTTCATCTTCTATCATTCGATACATGTACGAGCACAAAAATTCTTCTAAACATTTTTGCTCCTGCTTGTTTATTTTACCTGCCATCTGTGCAAAAATAAAAAATAGACTATCAATAAGTGTATGTACAAATAAATAAATAGTATGTGCACACAAATGATAGACATATGGATAGTTAAATAAGTAGATTTATAATTAAATAGAAAGTATAATTATAATCTTGAAGTGAATCTATGTAGCTATTAAGAATGTAAGAGTCAAAGAATCACACATTTATAATAGTTCATATACATTCACTATACTATGTATGAGGTTTGTCACATGAGTGTATATAACTATTGTGATAGTAAGAGTCAAAGAATCAGATAATCAAAATATTTTCTATACACCTTTTGACCTACACTAAATATTCTCATTGGAATCTAAGTGATCATTGTGATAGTAAAAGTCAAAGAATCAGAAAATCACAATAGTTTCTATACACCTCGTGACCTACACTAAGTATTCTCATCGGATAGAGAGAGAGACTATGATAGACGATAGAAAACAGATGAAGGATAACATCTATCATGATAGGAACACCTAATGTGACAAACACATCTATCATGATAGACTTAGTCCTTTGCCATAGACAACCATCCATGATAGATACCATCTATCACGATAGATACATCTATCACAATAGATAGGTCTATTGCGATAGACATTGTCCATCGTCAATATACATGCAATTCGGTAATTTTTAGGGGTTTATCAAATTTTGAGCATATAAAACCTAATGTTTGGGATTTTTACAAGGTATTGTAGCTACTTGGAAGGCCAAGCAAGGTACCAATGCAGAATGAATCTTGGGAGCAAGCGTTTTGGGAATTTGAGCAATATTAGGGCTTGCTTGACTTGAGGTTGGAAGATCTCTGAACCCCTTAGTCACTTTTTAGCTTAGGCTAAGTGTGCTTAGTGATATTGCTCAATTTCTCAAGTTCAAGAATACTTGAAGTAGAGTTGTAGAAAACCCTAAGTGAAAAGAATATAATTCAAACGAGAAAACATCAAATTAAGCTAAAACACAAGTATTCTTGATAATGCATCTCTTAAGACCAGATTTTACATGAAAACAAACATAAAAAGAACAAGTGATTCATACAAAAGAACATTGCAATAGAAGCATGATTATCAAGGCCCAATATAATAATTGAAACCCACAAACATAGATGCACAAACATTAATGCACAAACATGAAGCACAAAATTTGAGAACTGATCCTCACACTAGCATGACCAATGCGCATGCATGCATACATAGAAGGTGCACAAAGCATATTTAGAAATACCTATTGCATGAGCTACATAACTAACCTTGAGATGCTTCTACCAACAAAGTGAGAGGCAAAAAATGGGTATGCCTAACATATTTTCTCACTATAACATGAAGTCATTTTAAGAATAAACAAAGTGCAAAGGGAATAAGGAATCCACCCAAAAATATCAATCATCTATATTGACTTAGTGGATCCATAATAGTTGTGAAGAGTGACATGTCAAATTCAAGCTTTTAATGACCCGTTGAGTAGAGGAACATATGGAGCCTTGTTGAATGCATCACAAGATAAAAGAGGGGCCATATGCTCCAATTGTGCATCATGCGAAAGAAACCTTGGGGAGCATAAGCTCCACCCTAGAGCTTCAAAACCATAGCCAATCCACAAAAGGGTGGTCTTCACATGTGAGCAAGGCAGATCCTTTGAAAAAAGTACATTGTTAGATGATGTGCTACAAAGAAACTTTATCAACATCATTCTTTACTATGGTAAACACTTGCATTCTAAGAGAAGATCAAGTCAAGAGAATGAGTTAAAGGAAGCTTTACAAGCAGAGGAAGAATGGGCCAACATTATAAGATAGAAAGATTGGTCAAAGAGAATCAGAGAACACAAGATCAGGACACTAATTTACAGACGAAAACTCATATGAAAAACAACAAAATCAAGGATGTGTAGATGCATCCCCTGGGGCATCAATTTCTCTTAAGAAATAACAATCTTCATTCAAAAAAGCCCACAATTCGCACCTAAAACATGCTCTAGCAGATCTTCCAAATAATGAGACATGAATAAGGCATTTTGAGTTTCTTAGCACCTTGAAAAATAGATTGTTCAGCCAATTAGGTTATTTACAATATTTAGAAAGTGATGATGTCAGAAATGTTTCCATGATTTTGGCATCACATTCGTATCAACTTGTAGTTCCATCCTATCTTTGTGGAGCCTAATGAACTTGGTTCTAGTGCATCTCTATAAGTTACTCATTTGGTTTGATTTCCTTTATCATATTTAGGGCATGTATGATGTCAAAAGTAGTAGTATCTTGCCCTTTTTGCAAAATGATATATTGATTCATTGAAGGTATACATTCTCAATATATTCATTATTTTATGGATGCTTATTTTGAAGTTGTCAAACCCATGTATTGCATGATCTACATAGTAAGATGAATATCTCATGATACACAATGGTTAATGTTGAATACTTTGTACAAAGGCTTATCAAACTCTATTCCAACATCAAGCTTACACTATGCTTGAGGTGGATTTGATCTACATCAAAGGCTATCACATCAAAATAATATTCGTTGGAAAGTTATTTTTCTTATGCTCACTTATTGTTTTTTTTTTTTTTTAATTTCATGGATCTTTTACCATTGTAAAAGCTTTAAGCTTTAAACATGTAAAAGTAGAAAGATAGATGCCAAATCCC
Source organism: Ceratopteris richardii (assembly GCA_020310875.1). NCBI lineage: Eukaryota > Viridiplantae > Streptophyta > Polypodiopsida > Polypodiales > Pteridaceae > Ceratopteris > Ceratopteris richardii. The sequence continues at coordinate 112,264,064 of CM035439.1, read as the reverse complement.
ACGAATTTGTGGTGGTTGAGTTGCATTCAATCAAGCAATCAATCACCTAAAAGTAGATCAAACTAGATCTTCGCTTTTCCTAGATTCTAGGAAAGTGAATTGATTCCCTCCAATAGCCATTCACACCTTCATTTGAATTCAAACTCCACTTGTAGAAGTCCTAGATCACTTCTAGAGTCTATATAAAGACTTGAACTTGTATAATACATGGAAGCAATATACATACACTTGTGACCATTATTGTCTTGCTCCCACTACAACATATCAAGGCCATATAGACGTTGTCCATATCGACGGTCATGCCTTGGAATCGGTATGACCGTTAAAAATGCTTGAGAAACCACAGATGCAATACCGACGGTATGAGCCTCGGTATAGGCATCGGTAATTTACTGGAAATTATCGACGCTTATACTGACGCTCATACCGTCGCTCATACCGACACTCATACCGACGCTTATACCAACACAACATTTTAACCGGACCCGAGAGCAAAAATTTGACATTTGCTCATGTTTTGAATGAAACTCCGCTTCTGTCGAGTTTGTGCACGCAAACTACATTCTGAGCATACCGTGTACACACATCTCTCTCTTTCTCTCTCTCTCTCTCCCTCTCCCTCTCTCTCTCTCTCTTTCTCTACAACACCTCTCTATTTCTCTAGATAAAAAATTTTGGTAAGTATCGCACATACTGTAGCACCCTTTCTCTTTCTTTGTGTTTTCTCTTTTCTAATTTCTCTTGTCTTTAGTTTTGCAGGAGATTTTTGGCGTGAGTTCTTTGGGATTCGATGAAGGACAACATTAAGTGGACTTTGATGACAACGCTCCAAACAATTACATTGAGGTAAGCGATTGTTTTGTTTTTGATTGATATATTATAAGATAGAGAGAGAGAGAGAGATGAAAGAAAGAGAGAGATCTAGAGAAACATAAAGAGCGACAGAGAGAGAGAGAGGGAGAGAGAGAGAGAGAGAGAGAGAGATGAAAGAGAGAGAATGAAAGAGAGGGAGATGAAAGAGAGAGAGAGAGAGATATGAAATAGAAAGAGAATGAGATAGAGAGAGCTGCATACATACATACACACACATATGCATACACATACTCACATACATATTACATACACACATGCAGATTACATACACAATCACATACATATTACATACACATGCATATACATACACATACATATTACATACTCACATGCATATGCATACACATATGCATACTCATACTCACATACATACATGTACACACACATATACATACATACATGTACACACACATGTATACATACACACATGCATATGCATACATACATACACACATATTTGCATGTACACACACACATACATACATACATACACACACATATACATACACACTCACATATGTATACACACACATATGTGCATACACACATGCATATGCACACATACACACACTCTCTCTCTTTCTCTATGTCTTCTCTTTTTTAATTTCTCTTTTCTTTTGTTTTGCAGGAGCTTTTTGGCTGATTGTTTGGAATTTGGCAAGGGACGATGTCAATTGGGCTTTGACAAGAGCAATCAAAAGAATTACATCCATGTAAGTGATTGTTTTGTTTTTTATTATAAATAGAGATAGAGAGAGAGAGAGATGTTTTAGGGTTAGGGTTTTAGGATTAGGGTTTTTTACTTTTACACATATATGCACATAATACATACACACATGCACACATATACACATGCATACATACATACACATACACATACACACACATCATATATACATACACACATATGCATACACACACACATGCGTACACACACACATGCATACACACATACACACATGTGACATATACATACACACATATGGATGTTTTAGGATTAGGGTTTTTGGCTTTTGAATATATACGCACATGCATACACACATATAAACACATAATACATATACATACACACACACACACACACATATATATATATAATATATATATATACATGCATACACACATACACACACTCACACATACACACACATACATACACACTCACATATGTGCATACACACATGCATATGCACACATACATACACTCTCTCACTTTCTCTATGTCTTCTCTTTTTTAATTTCTCTTTTCTTTTGTTTTGCAGGAGCTTTTTGACTGATCCTTTGGGATTTGGCAAGAGACGATGTTGATTGGGCTTTGACGAGAGTGATCAAAAGAATTTCATCAATGTAAGTGATTGTTTTGTTTTTTATTATAAATAGAGATAAAGAGGGAGAGAGAGAGAGAGAGAGATGGAGAGAGAGAGAAAGAGAGAGAGAGAGAGATGTTTTAGGGTTAGGGTTTTAGAATTAGGGTTTTTTACTTTTACACATATATGCATATAATACATATGCACATGCAGACATATACACATGCACACATACATACACATACACATACACACACATCATATATACATACACACATATGCATACACACACATGCATACACACATACACACATGTGACATATACATACACACATATGCATGTTTTAGGGTTAGGGTTTAAGGATTAGGGTTTTTGGATTTTAAATATATACACACATGCATACACACATATACACATATAAACACATAATACATATACATATACACACACACATATATATATATATATATATATATATATATATATATATATATATATATATATATATATATATATATATATATATATATATATATATATATATATGTATGTATATATACATATACACACACACATGCATACACACATATACACATATAAACACATAATACATATAGACATACATATATATACACATGCATACACACATACACACATACATACATACATACATACATACATACATACATAGATACACACACACACACACACATATATATATATATATAGATGGAGAGAGAGAGATGCATACACACATATGCATGTTTTAGGGTTAGGGTTTTAGGATTAGGGTTTTCGGCTTTTACATATATACACACATGCATACACACATATACATATATAAACACATAATACATATATACATACACATATATATACACATGCATACACACATACACACATACACACATACACACATATACATGTTTTAGGTCTAGGTCTTCAAGATTAGGGTTTTAGGTTTGTTACATAGATACACATATGCATACACACACATACACATATATATATTCACGTACACATATATATACACAAGAATACACACATACACATGTTCTAGGTCTAGCTCTTTAGGATTAAGGTTTTAGGGTTTTTACGCATGCATACAAATATCTACACATATACAAATATACGCACATAATACATATACACATACACATGTATATACATATGCATAGACACATATACATGTGTTCTAGTTGTTGTTTATAAATATCATGTCAATGTGTCTCATTTCTTTGTACATGGTTCATGATTCATTTCGCTCATGTCTTTTGTATTTGAGAGTATGTTTTGCTTTATCAAATCATGTTTTTTTTGCCTATCATACATCTCACATGTAGTTGGATTTTTCTTGGGCAGAATGTATTGTCTTTTGCTACACAATAGCATGGGAATGTTGCTGTAGCAAGAGACAACACACTTTGCCCAAAAAAAATTTTGCAGATATGGTTGTCGGTATAAGCGTCGCTATCCCCAGGCACATACCGATTCTTATATCGACTATTTTGCCCAGGGGCATACCATGGCTTATATCGTCACTTATACCGATGCTTATACCGTCGCTTATACCGATGCTCATACCAACACGCATACCGATGCTTATACTGACGCTCATACGGGCGCTTTGGTTCCGATGCCTACACCGACCCTTACACCGACGTCGAGGCCAAATCACGCCCGTTCATTTTCCTCGGTAGAAGCCTCGATATACGGCCGATCTGTTGTAGTGTCCTTCAATTTTCTACATCATCGTCTTTGCCAACAGTAACCTTGTAGAGGCCGCTGCTCTCGAGAGAGAGCTCAAATGTGATGAGACATGGCTCATTGGAAAGGTATTAGTTTCTAGTTTATGTATGTAAATTTTCATAGCATTTGGTTTCGTAGATTGGGATAAAGCTTAGTTTTTCTATCTCAGGGTCAATCTCTATGTATTCCTGAAAAATAGGAAGTACCACCATTGAGTGTTTGATTCATTCAGTTAGCATATTTTACTTATTCATTATACTTTTGTACATTCTATACACTCAACTCTATGTGTATCACTCCCATAAGAGGATTGTTTCTAATTGCAATCACCATGGTTGCTATGGGCATTTGAAGTTCATTATCTCTTCCATAGATAATACATTTTTTGAGCTAGTCGATGCGCGAACCGATCTGTTTTGTATCGACTCCTTCTCCTTGATGCTCCAAAGTACATAGCACATTTCTTTGCACTTATTGCATGCCTATAAGGTCTATTTGAGTCTCCATAAGCTCAAGGGCTGGTCTTGTGCCGGTTGGCTGGACCAAACTTTGTCGCTTCGAAATTCTCTTTTCTACCTCCTACAAGCTTCTCCAAGTTCTTTTAGTGGTATCAGAGCTAGATCAGGATGGGTGACGGCTTTCCCTCAATGATGGAGAAGCTTGATCGACACAACTAAGCGGTTTGGCAAATCAGAATGGAGGCCTATTTACAAGGTCGTACATACTAAACTCTTTCTTTGACTTTCTATTACCACATATTAGAGGATGCAAGACATCTCAAGAGACTTGGGATGCCCTCGAGACTTTCTTTTCTACTATTACCAAAGCAAGAAAGAATCATTTTTGGAATGAGTTCAACCAAATGAAGAAGACACCTAAACAAACCATCACAGAGTTTGTTACCAAGGTCAAGGAGCTTGTGGATTAGTTAGCATCCATTGGAGAGCTGATTGAAGAAGAGGCTATCATGAGGCAAATTCTCAACAACATTCGAAACAATAAGCAATGTCAATCCTTCATGACGGCTTATGATCCCATCATGGATGTGCAGACTCTAGACTTAAACATCTTTCTTGGAAAACTCTTCAATCAAGAGGCCAACAATAGCATAAGGGAAGGTAACTCCTATCATGGTAATTCAACTAGTGCCCTATATGCCGAATCAAAAGGTAATTGGTTGTAGATGGGTATATAAAGTTAAACAAAATTTAGATGGATGAGTTTGCACAACAAGGCAAGATTAGTTGCCAAAGGATGCTCACAAACTCATGGTATAGACTATGAGGAAAAATTCTCACCAGTTGCAAAGATGACTACAATCAGGACATTGATGATTGTAGCTGCTGCAAGGAATTGGAGACTCCTCCAACTTAATGTGAAAAATGCATTCTTAAATGGTTGGGTAAATGAAGAGGTATACATGTCACAACCACCAATATTTGAAAACCATAATCATCCATCTTATGTTTGTAGAATTAAGAAAGCATTGTATGGATTGAAACAAGCTTCTCGAGCTTGGAATTACAGGTTGGTTACATATCTTCAAGATCAAGGATTCAAACCTAGTAGCTGAGATCCTTCCTTATTCATCAAAAGGGATCAAAATGAGGTTATCTATCTATGTGTATATGTAGATGATATTATTGTGACAAGTGATGATCTAAATGGCATTCAAAGGATCAAGAGACACATGCAAGAGGATATCAAAATCAGTGACCTAGGTGAGCTCACATATTTGCTAGGTATGCAGGTGATATACACAGATGAGGGAATGTATTTGACTCAGAGAAGATACATTCATGATCTATTTCTCAAGTTCAAAATGGAGAACACTAAACATGCAGGTACACCTTTGGAGATGAATCATAAACTTAGCGTTTATGAAGGTGAGAAAATTGAAGACATTAAAGAGTATCAAAGCTTGGTAGTTAGATCGATATATGCTACTCATACAAGGGCAGACATCTCATATAGTGTGGGAGTGCCTAGTCGATTCCTGCACTCATCGTGAAGACCACACATGGATGCGGCTAAGAGAGTACTTAAGTATCTCAAAGGTACAATCAACGAAGGTATATTATATCCTTACTCTTCAGATTTGGATATCAAAATCTATTCACATGTAGATTGGGCAGGAGCTAAGGATGATAGAAGAAGTACTTCTGGTTACTTAGCATTTGTAGGTTCGAAGCTAGTGTCATGGAGTTACAAGAAGCAACCTACAGTGAATTTATCCTCAATTGAAGCAAAGTACACAGCTTTGACCATAGCAACTCAAGAGGCAATATGGTTAAATGCATTGTATACAGGACTTGTGAGTTCCAAACCTCACATATTTGGAGATAATGTATGTTCCGTGGATCTGGCGGCAAACCCTATTTTCCATGCAAGAACCTAACACATAGAGGTTCATTACCACTTCATCAGAGAGAAGCTCATGGCAAAGGAGATTGACATTTCATTTGTTCCTATTGAAAATCAACTAGCATATATGATGACAAAGGCACTTAATGGAATAAAGCTTTGTAGCCTTTCAAAGCTATGGTAGGTATTCAACCTATCAGAGAATGAAGACTCAAGCATACTTTAGCTTGAGGGGGAGTTATTGGAACATCAAGCTTACACTATGCTTGAGTTTGATTTGATCTACATCAAAGGCTATCACATCGAAAGAATATCCATTGGAGAGTTCTTTTTCTTATGCTCACTTATTGCATTTTTAACAAAAGATTTTTCATGGATCTTTTACCATTGTACAAGCTTCGAGCTTTGCACATGTAAAAGTAGAAAGATAGAGTCCAAATCCCAAGAATTTGTGGTGGTTGAGTTGCATTCAATCAAGCAATCAATCACCTAAAAGTTGATTAAGCTAGATCTTCACTTTTCTTAGATTGTAGGAAAGTGAATTGATTCCCTCCAACAACCATTCCCACCTTCATTTGAATTCAAAATCCACCTGTAGAAGTCGTGGATCACTTCTAGAGTCTATATAAAGACTTGAAATCACTTGCACAATACATGGAAGCAATATACATACACTTGTGACCATCATTGTCTTGCTCCTTCAATTTTTTGCATCTTCTTCTTTGCCAACAGTAATCTTGCAGAGGTTGTTGCTCTCTCTCCAGAGCTCCAAATGTGATGAGACATGTTGGAAAGGTATTAGTATCTAGTTTAATCCTGTATGGTTTCATAGCATTTGGTTTATTAGATTGTGAGAAAGCTTAGTTTTTCTATCTTAGGATCAAACTCTACATATTCGTGAAAAATAGGAAGTACCACTATTGAGTGTTTGATTCATTCCTATAGCATATTTTGCTTATTACTTATACTTTTGTGCATTCTATACACTCAATCATATGTGTATCACTACCATAAAAGGATTCTTTCTAATTGTAATAACGCTGGTCACTATGGGCATTTGAAATTCGTTGTCTCTTCCATAGATAGTAAGTTTTTTGAGCTAGTCGATGCATGAAGCTATCTGTTTTGTATCGACTCCTTCTCCTTGATGCTCCAAAGTACATAGCAAATTTCTTTGCACTTATCACATGCCTATTATGTCTATTTGAGTCTCCATAAGCTCAAGGGCTGGTCTTGTGCCCGTTGGTTGGACCAGACTTTATCGCTTTGAAACACACTTTTCTACCTCCTACAAGCTTCTCCAAGTTCTTTCAAACTCTATGTGTTGTTTATGCACCTAAAACTTGATTATCATAATAGGAACTTCCTTATGAACTATAGGATTTGAATATCTATTGCAAATTGTGAAGGGAGTAGACATTGGCACATAAAAAAGTGGTAAGACGTGAATCCCCTAATGGGCAACGAACAGAAACTATCCATCTCATGGAGCATGGAAGCTCCAAATGAGTTATTTTAGAAAGACTACATCATCCAAGAGGTTAAAGACAATGAAAGCACCACCTACCCCATGTTTGAAAACTTTATCTATGTCTAGGGATTCCATATGTGTCTAAATCCCCAAGGATGTCATATTTCCTAACATCGTGGATGCCTCTCTTTACTCTAGTTTAGTTCGTTCTCTTGACTTCATTACCAAGGGGGTCCACACTTTCCTCATGGAGTCATCATGCTCTTAGAGCAACCCATGTAAGTCTTTTCATATTAATTAAGTTGATCATGTTTTCATTTCTTTTGTTCCATCCCCCATAGTCTAATTAGTGTGTTAGTAATAGTACATTAGTACAGGATTTCTTAATTTTAGCACATTCAAGTGATATCTTAAAAGATAAAAACTTTGCTTTGAGTGAAAAGACCAAATTCGTCCGCATTGTAGTTTATCCTATGTATGTTGTGCTAGTACTTTTATAATTTTTTTTTTGAAATGAAAACACCAAAATGAACTACATTGTACTTTTTCCTATGGATCCCATGTTAGTTATTCAATCTACAATTGCTCACACGCCATACATACCAACTGGCGACAAGCAATGGATCTTCATCGACAAAATCTTAATCAAAGAGATGAGTCGGCAATGTGAAGAGATTCATCATGCTAGGAGTCATGCACATGCTCACAACAAGTTTCACACATGCACATATGCACACACATGCACACACATGCACAGATGCACATATGCACACACATGCACACACATGCAAGCAAAATTCACTCATGAACAAAAAAGATCTCCAAAAAAATTCACACTTGAATATAAGAGACAATGAACAAGAAGAACGAGAAGAAGTACAAATAAATGTTTAATTCACTTTTCCTATCAAGTTTAAAAAGTGATCCTAACACTCCAATGTTTGGCCTATGTTAAAATTGGCCATAAACCATTGTTTGAGGTGCACAGTTATCGAGTAAATTACAAGAAATGGCTTTTGCACATATTTTAAGGGAGAATTTTTACTTAAAAATGGATAATTTGAAGGATAATTTTGGAATTTTGAGGCTCCCCTTAGTGAGTGAGCTGCATTGCTTGAGTACATCGACCATGTTTCTTACTTTAGTTCTTCATAACCAAAATCATTATCGCTCTCTTTGTCTTTCAAAAACCCATTCAATGATTTTGTGTCTCCAACATAAGATTTTATGAAATTTCCTCCACATCGATGCATTAAATAGAATTTGTTTCACTCAAGGTTGATGAGTGAAGACCTCACTTTTGGGGTCATAGGGATCCTCTTCTTCATCCATTCGAACTGCTGCAATGAAAATAAAGAGACTCCAAAAAGTGGATTCACTTTGAACAAAAGAATGGGTGAGATCACTTCACGACAAAAGTAAGAAGCTTTCTCTTGCATATGGTCGAAAGTGAAGGGGGTGTAACTTCGTGTAAAGTGTGCCTCAAGTTAACATGGAAGTGAATTTTAATATGCGTATTTCTTCCTCATGAATATCTCTCTTTCTCTTTAGCACCATCAAATCACCATAGTTCTTCATTCCATTTGAAAACAACAGCACCTTTCAATGTTATGAATCTCTCTGTTTCTCTTTAGCACCATCAAAGCACCATAGTTCTATATCTCTATATGTCTCTCTTCATTCCATTACAAAACAACGGCACCTTTCAATGTTAGTTGATGTCATTAACACACTTACCGAATGATGTTGATTTCATTTACACATTACTACCCTGCATTTATGTGTGTCACTTACGTAGCGTGTCCGTGATACCTATGATTACTACATTATTAAAGCCAGAGTTTTGATTAATCAAGTATTCACCAAAAAGGCTAGAAATTAATAATTATTCATTATATGTTTCTCAAAACAATAAGAAGCTCATACCCATTTACCACTATGACATGGATCCACTAATGGTGCAAAAGTTCTCTTCTCATTACATTCAGTAAATACATGTGTACATTCAGTAAATTCATGTGTAAATTCAGTAAATATATGTGTACATTCATATAATATACATACACATATGTACGCATAGACACATATATACCTACATATTCATACATATGATACGCTCATGCATCCACACACACACGTACGTATCTCCAACACACACGTGCGTATCTCTGGAATCTTAAAAGTGGCACACTGCATTTCTCTACACACACAAAGACAACGCGCATCTCTACGGTCACAAACTAGCACACTGGATCTCCACAATCCAAAAGCATTCAAAAGCAGTCTGCCTCTTTCTGGTGTGCTCGCCTTTTATATATATTCCTCGGTACGTGTAGCATCCTCTGGATCAACTTTCCTTTGATTTTCTTACAAGCAAAGATGTTACAGTGAATTGCAGAAGTAGTGTACCTTTCATTAAACGACTCTCTTTACCGGATCTTTCAATGATTTCCTTTCGCTTTGTCCACAAGCTACTCTCTCTCTCTCTCTCTCTCTCTCTGAGCTTCTTTGTGTATTCAATTCTGAGAGGGAACCTTGCTTTTCACATTCACCACACAGAATTTCTCAAGATTGTCACTCTTCGCTGTCAGCTTAGCACTCGCTTCCTTTGGCTATTAGCTCAGAACTCACTTCCTTTTGCGCTTAGATACCGTAAGCTAATATCTGTGTCGCAGTATGCTGTTCGAGCTAATAGTTAATATGGTCACTGAGGTTCATGTCCAAGCAAAGTATGGTTTTTCTGTAGATGACCCATGTTCGATTGATCTCTCTCCGAGACGTTGCTCTTCGCTGGTTCGAATTTCGGGATCGATCGATTTCTGATCAGTTGATACGCGGTAAGCAAGCTGTTTGCGGATCCTTTCATGGTAGTTAGCATGGCCAATGAACTCGATTAGACGGAGATTTCCTGAAGTGCCTGTCTCTCGTTCTTATAAAGGACAAGCTCCAGATACGAGGCTCCGCGTTTCCTTACAAATGGGAATTATGTTATCTCCATTACATCGTATAAGCGTTCGGTTTCTGCAAATGATGGTAGTTGCAGAACTCATGAATATGAGCAAGGTGCTTTTATCAATGGCGTCTGCAGATTCAACGTGCCAGAACGTATGTGGCGACGTGCCTGTAATGTACCCTTTTGGTACCGGTTCAGGATGCGGAAACAAGGTCTTTGAAAAGTACGTATCCTGCAACAATGGCAAGCTCCTGCTTCACACACCAACAGGTCAATACCAAGTCCAGCGAATCGACTACACTAATAATCTCCTCATCCTGCAGGTAAAATGATGTTCTAATCTGCCGTACAGAAGGATCGTAATGGTATTAATACACATACTACGAGGTATATGAAATTCAAGTACACATTACTCCTCCAGAGGATTAAATTTCTGCACATACCACACACAAATCAACCTTTCCAGATCCTAGATACACAGCTCATCCTAGATACGGAGCTCATCCTGTTCTCATACAGAAACCAAACGCAACGCCATAGTTGCACTCATTCCTTGGATGATGAGTCAAGGCATCCTGTCCCATATGATCCGTCCAATGACCTCAAAATCATCCACTCGGAAAATGGCGAACAATCAAGTTTTATCTCATGGTTATTAAGCTCACTTGTCCAAGCTTCACAAAGCTCACTCGCTTGCATTTACCCTCATTTAGTGTGGCTTCAATCCTCTATTGAGCCTTGCCTTCATCACTTGCCAACCTTAGGCTCAGGCTTAGCTCTCCTCCAAACATAAACTGCCAAGCCGTGCACTCTCCTTTGCAAAATATCAACATTAAATACACAAGGCCATGGATTTCCTGGTCTCACATGATGGGCCAATCTGCACAGCATTTGAATTTGCAGTCTATGTATATAAATATGTCCATTGCGATGTAGATTATGTATTATGCAGGACGTATGTGTGTGTGTGTATGCGCACTTATTAGTACAATGCAGTACCGTATGCAATTCGATATATGCTAACTCAAATGCGGCAAGTGTATATGTATACATAGATTATTCATATAACCCCTTCATTGCTAATATGATGTCTTACCATATGCAAGCCCGACCAGTATGTGCACACCATTGTTTTGTGCAAAAATATAGCTTTCTTTAGCTCTCCCATCGATCTGCATAGGTGAGATAGGCACAGATATGGTTCATAATGACCTATCGAAGCATACCCATTTTTTCTGATCAATGATAACCATCTTCGGCAAACGCAGGTTTGCATTAGGTAACCCTACTATACTGTTTTTCGTTTCTGCTGCATTAGTTTATGGAGCAAGGCATTATTTTCCACAGGACCCTAAAATGTCTACATGTGAGAATATGCAAGGAAGCAGCAACTTCGGCCTTCCTGTCGATGCGCCGTTTTCGATTGTCGGTGACACATTTGTGCTGCTTAACTGCCTATCGACATCCATGCTCTACAATGGACTCAGCTCGTTGTGCGATCCTGCTGGAACAAATATATGTCAGAGCCTTTACAGCTGCAGCTCTGTGAGCCAATTGGGCCTCGAAGTGAATGCGCCAACATCAAGTTGCTGCGTGTACACAAATCCACAGCTTAGTTCACCTCCTTACGAGCTCAACCTCCAGCTTCTGCAGTGCTCCTCTTACACAAGCATCTACAGCTTCGGTCCTGAGTATGGGAGCGGAGGTGATGGCAGCGACCCTGCCGCTGCGAATGCGTACCCCAATCCGTCGTCCTGGTCTTATGGGATCGCACTGAAGTTCTACTACGACGAAACAGCCTACTACTCAAGCTGTAAAGCCTGCGAGCAGAGCAATGGCGTCTGCGCATACAACGTGTATGGCTTCGTATGTGTTTGCTCGGCTGGTGTCAATACTACAACGCGCTGCCTTGGCGATGGAAGTGAGTGCTCTCTCTCTCTCTCTCTCTCTCTCTCTCTCTCTCTCTCTCTCACACACACACACACACACCACACACACACACAAGTAAGGATCAATTTGAGAATTCTTTAAGCATCCTATTAACATTCTATTAAAGGGAATTGTATCTCTATTGAGTATTTGGGTTCCATCTAAAGTAGCTACGGAGAGAAGATGCAGATTAAGTCTAATACGCAGAAGTACTCCGAAAAGTTTATCAAAATATGCGATAATGTACATGCATAAACACACTCCAAAAAAGTTATCATAAATAGACTCATTGTGGTTTAAAGATTGCCCTTCAAAAAAGAAGAAGAAAACCTATTAGCTCGTACATTGAGAAGAATATCAATGTTAGTAATTTGGAAGAATTTTGAGAATTGATATAAATTCAGAAAATTTATTATTATATGAATTTTTGGGATGTAGAGATTTCACATGATTATTTCTATGAAGATAAAAGAGAATAAAATACTATTTACATGAACACAAGAATGAAGAAAAAATGTTTCTTTATTTTGCGCGAATTAGTAAAATATTGAGCTCGTTAGAGACTCGGAATTATTGCATATATGTAGAGAGTTCGAATGACCTTGTAAGTGCACCAATGCGCATAAACTCCTAACTCATCATTTCACTAAATCTAGCTCATGAGAAGAATAAATAGATTTATCAACATCGTATCCAAGATGGTCATAGACTTCCATCACTTTCTCTTGATCTTGATGGTCAATTTGAGCTCTCTTGACCAATGGGCTTGTTTGTTGGTCTTTGACATCTACATTGACCCTGGTTTTTGTTTTTCGAGAATACAATGAATTGAAAACACACTCACACACCTAATCTCATAAGGTAGAGGCACCCATCTATAAGGAACTCATAGATACATGTCTAGCCAAGACTTGAACTCAGGACTTTCTCCTTAACACTCAAGGCGTCAAACCACTTCATTACGCGGGCTTGGACTTGACTTCGATTTCTACCTCATAATCATATGTTACCTCCATAAGTATAGAAAAGTTGGGCCCCATTCATATTGGGTTTTCCTCCACTCAAATTCATCTCTTTAGTGACCATAAAGCTTACCAAATATTCAAAAGTAGGTAAAGTATCCAATACGAAGGCAGAGAACGGTCTACATTTATCATCATCTTGTAAGCCATCTAAAGCATGCATAACAAGGTGATCATCTTCCACATAGGTTCATATTGCATGTAATCCATCTAAAATCTCTGTTATCCAAAAAATTTAGTAATTCGCACTACTACTTCGGTTCTTCTTGAAGTATCTAAATTCTGTATATGTCTGAGCACGTTACTGATAATGGGCTCAAATCAGATAAATATAGCTCTCTTGTCCATCTCAAAAAAAAGTTCCCCAAAGATTGAGACTTTTGATTCATAGAATTATCTCATAAAATGGGCTCATCACTAAGCCCCACACTCCTTTCCTAATAAGGCAATTTCTATTACTAAACTTCCATGGCTAATAGTTTCTTTTCTTTAACTTCTCAATCTAATTTGTACACTCAAAATGGTGAATTCTTATCAATCTTAGAAGTTAAAATCTAGATTAAATACATTTAAATACAAAAAATTATAATAGTCACCTATATAATATTCATTATTCAACAAATACTTACAATTGTGTTGCTCATTACTCTTTGCCAAACTCCCCCTTTCTCGTCTACACTTGTGTCTTCCATCAAAGAGCTCTAAGCTTTAAACTAGTAGCTCAAAATCTTCAGGCACACATTTTGTTGCTTGTCCATGCATCAAATAACTTTAATATCATTGGTGAGAGAAACAAAAACTTCCCAAGACAGTGTTGAAGCTTGTGGACTATCATAGAGAGAGCTTAGCAAGATACATATACAATGGAACAAAGAATCTTCACAATTTATTTAGATTATAATAATGATAATAATAGAAGTAATGGAAATTTTTCTAATTTTTTTAGTAAAATAAATAAATTGTGGAATAAACAATAATCTCTTTAACAAAAAAAAGTAAGAATGGCTAGTCTCTTCCTTTGCGTAGGTACAAATATCTATACAATAAATTTGGAAGCAAGGAAGCTAGGGAAGGTAGAAATATCTATACAATAAATTTGGAAGCAAGGAAGCTGGGGAATCACGTAAGCATTCGAACTACTACCTAGAGTAGGGAAACCCTTCAAGATAATTGATGCAACTAAAAACTCCATGTGGAAAGGAACCCTTGAGTTATTAAATTATTTTTATTAGCTACCAAAAGTGTTCTTTTATTTTAGTGCTAGATTGATCAATCAAATCACCCCTAAAAGTAATTAGTGGGACTTCAATTTGTTATCTTGACATGACTTAGGTTATTGTTATTGTTGAATCATTGATCGTGTATTGGTGTTAGGTTAGCAATGGTTGCATGGGTGGTGCACATGTGGCCATTGGGTGTTACCATGTGCGTGTAGGTGCACAGATAGTGCACAAAGTAGATGGCCACATTTTGTATTACTAGAGTTTAATTGAAGGTTTTGGAAGTTCTAAGTGAACCCTCCCTTATATATGTATTTTTGAAATATAAAATGTCAAAACTACAAAGTCGACATGTATACTCCAAAATTTATAGGTTTTGGACCCCATTAAATATTTTCTTTTATTGAGTCCTAAGGTCACTAAAAAACAAAACAATATCCGATCGGAGGTGGCTATGAGAAGATTCTTGAAGATCACTGAAGTTCAATAGCATTTTAAGGAATAAAAGAGGTTGGGAAGTGCTTGTGTAGATAGTGGGCTACATATCCAAGGTCAAGATCTTGCACACTCATGGGAAAAGAAGAAGTAAAGTAAAATGTGCATGCACACAAGAAAGTCTAGACGCATGTGAAGAGAGAAGAGAAATAAATATTTCAAGTGTGCAAGCATAGAGAAGGGCTATAGGCTAGTGTGTGAGTGCATGTGGTTAGTTCTCCGACATAGTCTGTATGGAGAGATACAGAGTGTAAGTGACATGTAGAGAGAATAGTACACTCTATTGTACATTGTTTGCTATAAGTTCATCCTCAACCAAGAGAAGACAAACTAGTGTTGCTTGAATGCTATGGTTATGAGGAGAGTTGCAAGTCGTGAGTACAAGCATGAGTGCTTTTGAGAGGAGGCTTGAATGCAAGGGTGGACCACGGAAAGCCACTTAGTTAATGTAAGAATGCTACTATAAGTTCATCCTCAATAAAGAGAAGACAAACTAGTATTTCTTGAGTGCTATGGCTATGAGGAGAGTTGCAAGTCGTGAGTGCAACTGTGATGAGTGCTTTTGAGAGGAGGATTGAATGCAAAGGTGGACCAAGGCAAGCCGCTTAGACAATCTGAGAAGGCTATACACATAGATTGTTTATGTTGGGTAAAATGGATGGATGCTCCAAGAGACTGAGTAGGTACTGCTAAACCTGCTTTGTATCAGCCCTCTTTTGCTTCAGAGTTGATAACTAGACCTCCTTATCTTTCCAATAACACCATAAAATGTCCTATGTCCTTTGGAAATGATGTGTGCAATGATTGAATCAAAACAGATAACTTTGGAAGTCACAAACTCAAGAAAACCTTCTATTTATGTCTTGACACCTGCTGGGTATTTTGCTCAGTATGACCAGCACAGTAGGAATTGGAAAAATTCCTTTTAGGGGTATCTAATTAGCTTAGTAAGCTACCTATTCCAAGTGGAATTATGTAAAATGATAAACTATGCTAAGAGAAATCAATTTAGCAAGTTAAGCTATACCCCCGACTTTTTAGGACTGTAGCAAAAAATGACCAGAGATCACCTCGATGTAGATTTCTCCAAAATAGCTGAATAGATTGTCTTCAAATTTTGACAGCATGTAGAATACTTCAAGCTGAATCCAACAAGCTTTAAATCACTGAATTTGGTGAAGAATTGACCGCGATATGCCCTTGACAAGTTGAGAGACTTTTGAGTAGACTAACAGAGAACTCAGAGATGGACAATGTGAATGTATGTATTAATGCACAATTGTATACAACTCCATTGGCATGAATATCATTGCCAAATGGTGTAGAGAAGTGTGGGCTAGAGTGTAGACCTCACACACACTCAAAAAATAGTAATGCTAGGCTCGGGAGTGCTCTCTCTTGCCCGTGACTTTTCATGTCCATTTTTATAAGAGATGACTAAAAATTTGAGTTCAAATTCAAACTTTTGGCTCCCTATGATCAAGCTCCTAAATGCTTGGAGATATTCTTTCAATCAAACAACTAATTTTTCTACGAATCCTTTTGGTAGGTGATTACAAGAGATTCCTAGTAACTTGACTTTTACAATGAGGTAAAGTGGTAATTAACCACTAGCACATGTTCCTATGCTTCTTCATGTATGTATGGACTTCAATGCATCCTTTGAGCCAAATGTGTAGGCTTGTAATTTACACCAACAGCTCCCCCTCAAGCGAAACATTTTGGCTTAAGTCTTCATCTTCAATCTTCAAGTATATCCTGCAATCCAATCATGGATTTGAACCTGCAAAGTTTCGTTCCATCCAAAGCTTTAGTCACCAAATCTGCACATTGCATGTTGGTTGATACATAGATAAGTTGAATGTCCTTGCTTATCAATTTGTCTCTCACATAATGGTAATGGACCTCTATGTGTTTGGTCCTAGCATGATAAATAGGATTAGCTGCAAGGTGAAGAGAACTTGTATTATCTCCAAAGATAATAGGTGACCTAGTATATAATCCCAATTCTGTATACAAAAGCTTAATCCAAATTGCTTCTTGTGTGGCATTAGCCAGTCCTCTATACTCTGCCTTTGTGGAAGTCAAAGCAACAGTGGGTTGCTTCTTTGAAGACGATGAAATTGGTTTGTCACTTGCAAAGGAAATATATCCAGAAGTGCTCCTCCTATCATCCTTGCATCCTGCCCAATCTGCATCTGAATAAATTTTGATATCAATATCTGAAGTGTAAGGGAAATACAAACCATGGTTCTGTGTACCCTTGAGATACTTCATGATTCTCTTGGCAGCCTCTAAGTGAGGTATCCTTGGCTTGTGCATAAATTGACTTAGCACACTAACTCCATATGCAATATCTATCCTTGTTAAGGTAGCATAGTTCAAACTACCCACCATACTTTGATAACCTGTAATGTCATTGACTTCATCACCTTCATGGGCACTTAGTTTTAGGTTTACCTCCATTGGAGTGCTTGCTACTTTGGCATCCTACAAGTGAAACTTCTTCAACATGTCCTGTATATATTTTTTCTGAGTAATATATATCCCTGAATTAGTGTAAACTAATTCAAGTCCCAAGAAATACTTTAATAGACCAAGAGCATTGATCTTGAACTCCTTCATCATTTGACTTTTGATATATTTGATTCCATTGACATCATTACCTGTAATGATGATGTCATCAACATAAACACAAAGGTAAATTACCTCTGAATTACTTCTCTTGATGAACAGAGAAGTATCTGCCTTGCTCATGACAAATCCTTGGTCTTGGAGGTATGTAGTTAACCTGTAATTCCATGCCCTAGGTGCCTGCTTCAATCCATATAAAGCCTTTTTCAATTTGCAAACATATGTTACCTTCTTAGGGTCTTCATAGCCAGGAGGTTGTGACATGTATACCTCCTCTGAAATCCATCCATTGAAGAAAGCATTCTTGACATCCAATTGGTACATATTCCAATTTTTTGATGCAGCCACACTTACCAACACTGTGATTGTTGGCATCTTGGCCACAGTTGAGAATGTCTCCTCATAGTCAATGCCTTGGGTTTGTGCAAAACCCTTAGCTACCAATCTCGCTTTGTACCTATTAATTGTGCCATCAGAATTTCTTTTAAGCTTATAGATCCATCTGGATCCTATTACCTTCATTGAGTCCTTCTTAGGTACTAACTCCCATGTGTCACTTTCTTTGAGTGCTTCAATCTCCTCATCCATAGCTTCTTTCCATTTTGATTTGGTAATTGCTTCTTCATCTGATCCTGGTTCTTCATTTGACAAATCTTTTGCAAGATAGACAGAATGTTTAGTAACAAGAGATGTATCATACCCATATCTGATAGGTTTCTTGCTTTCTCTTTGTGATCTTCTAAATGGTTGAGTTGAAGATTCAGGTATGTCTTCAAGCTTCTTCATCTTCATTTTGCCTTTGGACTTCCATGCTTTGAATTCTTCAAGGTTGATAGTATCTTCATCATCTCAACTTGGGGCTTCATTCTGAGTAGGTTCCTCCTTTGTAAGACTTGGAAATTCCTCTTCCAAATCATAGGGTAATTTTACCTTCCTGCATTCATTCTCATACCAAGAATCATTTTCATCAAAGACAACATCTGTGCTTACCATGAATCCCTTATTGATAGGATTATAAAACCTGTAACCTTTTTTATTTAAATCATACCCAATAAAGATGCATTTTTCAGCCTTTGGGTCTAGCTTACCTCTTATCTAAGAAGGAATGTGTACATATGCTACACATCCAAATATTTTGCAATTGTCAGGTGAGGGTTCCTTACCATGCCATGCTTCATAGGGTGTCATGCCATCAAGAGACTTAGATGGTAACCTGTTTATGAGGCAGTAGAAACACTCTCTACCCATAGATAGTTAGGTAATTTTTTCTCATTAAGCATAGATCTAGTTGTCTCAACAATTAATCTATTTCTTCTCTCGGCTACCCCATTCTGTTCAGGAGAATACCTTGTGGTTATCTCTCTTTTGATGCCTCTGTCCTGCAAGAAGTCTTCAAATTCATTGGAGAAGTACTCACCTCCTCCATCTGACCTTAGCCTTTTCAAATTCCTTCCTGTCTGGTTTTCAACTAATGCAAGATATTTTTTAAAGCAATGAAATACCTCATCCTTGTGCTTCATGAAGTACAATACAGTCCATCTGCTATAATCATCAATGAAAGACACATAGTACCTTGATCCTAAGACTGAGGGGTCTTTGCTTGGTCCCCATACATCTGTGTGTACAAGCTCGAGGTAGTCGTCATGCATGTATCCTTTCTTGGAGAAGGGTAACCTGTGAGACTTACCAAATTGACAAGCACCACACTTGTAAATCATATGTTGCTTGGATACATTAGGTATCCCATGCACACATTGGTCCCTGCACATTTGTTTCAAGGTTCTCTCTCCTATGTGCCCTAACCTTTTGTGCCAAATCTCAAGTTCTGAAAGTGTTTGATCTCTATAATTGTATAGTGCAATGTTCTTTGTATCTTCCAACTCAAAACTAAAAAGTATACCTGATTTTTCTCCTTTAGCAATCCTCTTGAACCCATGTCTTGGATCCTCCACATATGCTCCATATTGATTGAATCTGATCTGCAAACCTTTCTCCACAATCTGACCAACACTCATCAAATTTTTGGTAATGGTTGGTACACAGAGTACCCTGCTCAACAAATTCTAATTTCCATCACAGTCTTAACATTTCCAACTTTAACTACAGAATGCTTTGTGTCATCACCTGTTTGGACTTGATGCTTACCTTTTGGTTCCTCAAGATCAGAGAGTAATACTACATTGCTAGCCACATGGTTTGAACATCCTGAGTCAATGTAGAATAGGTGGTCATCATTTGTACCTGATTTTGAAGTCATGTTCATGATTAGAAGAGAGTCATCCTGCTCCTCTGTGTAGTTGTTGTAATCCTTCCTAGATTTGAATCCTCCTTGGTAGTTGCCATTGTAGTTATTGTTGTAGTTGTTGTTGTAGTTATTGTTGTAGTTATTGTTGTAGTTATTGTTGTAGCCTTGGTGATGGTTGAATCTACCTCTTGACTGTGAGTAGCTACCTCTTTGATATACTCTTCCTCTCTGATTCTTGTAATTCCTGAAACACTCATCTGTAGTATGATTTGATAGACCACAAATGTTGCATGGTGAGGAGTTATAAGATCTCCCCCTACCTTGCTTACCTCCTCTGCCCCTTCCTCTTGAAGATCTACCTCTCCCTGCATAGTTGGCTTGAGAAGTAGAGCCTTCATCTTCCACCTTCTTGCTTTTACCTTTATCTTTAGACTTCTTATCAGTGTATAGGGCAGAAGAGTTATTACCTTTGGATGTGTCTCCATTTTTGTTGATTTTTGCTTCATGAGTAAATAATTGTCCCATGAGAGTTGTAAGATCTGGAGTGTGCATGTCCATGTAAAGATCCATAGCTGTGGTGAAGCTTTCCCATTTGTCATCAGTCTTGATCCCATTGATCACTTGCCTTACAATCTGTTCTTCTTCAATTTCTTCTCCTATGCTTGCTAACTGATCTGCTACATCTTTGATCTTGGTCACAAATTCTGAAACAGCTTGCTTAGGTTTCTTTCTTAATGTTGTGAATTCAATCCACAACTGATTTTTCCTAGCCCTTGTGTTGGAGGAAAAATATAATGACAAGGTTTCCCAAGTCTCTTGGGATGTCTTACAATTTCTAATATGTGGCAAAAGAAAATCAGATATAGAGTTGAGTAGATAAGACCTTGCCAATGCATCCTTAGGACACCATGTGTTGAGCTTTTCATGTTCTTCCTTGGTTGGTAATCCTCTTGTTTTGAATGAGGGAAATTCCTCATCTCCTGAGATGTATCCATAGAGACTCCTTCCTTGTAGGTAGGTCTTCATCCTTAGAGACCATGCTTGATAGTTGTTCTTATCCAATTTTTCAATGAATGAAGGAAAACCATCTCCCATTTTACCTTAGTTTGCTCTGATACCACTGTTGGGAAAAATGGATGGATGCTCCGAGAGACTGAGTAGGTACTACTAAACCTGCTTTGTACCAGCCCTCTTTTGCTTCAGAGTTGATAACTAGACCTCCTTAGCTTTCCAATAACACCATAAAATGTCCTATGTCCTTTGGAAATGATGTGTGCAATGATTGAATCAAAATAGATAACTTTGGAAGTCACAAACTCAAGAAAACTTTCTATTTATGTCTTGACACTTGCTCGGTATTTTGCTCAGTTTGACCAGCACAGTAGGAATTGGAGAAATTCCTTTTAGGGGTATCTAATTAGCTTAGTAAGATACCTATTCCAAGTGGAATGATGTAAAATGATAAAGTATGCCAAGAGAAATCAATTTAGCAAGTTAAGCTATACCCCCGACTTTTTAGAACTGTAGCAGAAAATGACCAGAGATCACCTCGACGCAGATTTCTCAAAAATGGCTGAATAGATTTTCTTCAAATTTTGATAGAATGTAGAATACTTCAATTGGACACAATCCCCTTTATATGGGTAGTCATCGAGCTAAGAAGCCACCAATTTATGTAGTAAATTCATCATGTCTTTACCAACCTAAGTATTTCAACCCAGATTAGAGTCTTGGACAAATGAATTTGTGATCTAAATGGAGGAAGAGGCAAGGTAATATTGTAGGTATATATTGAGATAAAAACAATGGAGCATTACTAACTCGACTTATGGGAGGTAGAGGTGTGAACACACAACCATCCATGAATAGTCACTGAGGTGGAAGGACTCCATTTGAAGGCTATATAAATAGAAGCATTCTTCTATGGTAGTGTATCTTACAGAGGTCCAATTGTTAGGGTGCTATAATATCCAATCTTGTAAGTGCCTATTTCGTGAACTAGACTAGAGGAGAGCACCATGTCGGCTGCTTAGTGAATCTCCTCTTGAGACAAAAACAAAAGGAGAGGAACAGGAAGCCTCCATTCTTTGAAATCTAAAAGAAGAAGTTAGTGCAAGTGCTCTACACATCCATATGAAACATTACTGAGATGAGGTTTTGTCATATTATATTGTGGAAAATTTCAAACTAGAAGAGCTCATGTCTATAATATATACCTCCTGCAATACTCGTTATTGAGTATACCTACTACGTGGGTTGCACATAACCCTATCTACATGAAGAAGGGAAATTTGACGATGTATTTGACCCATGGTGCAACTTAGAACGAAGTGAATGGAAGATAAGGGGTGAGCACTTTTGATTGGAGGAGGAATCATAAGCATGAAAGGCATCCAACTTCCATGGATGTTTATGCCCCATTCCCAAGCTTCTATATCTCCAAGTTTCAAACTTGTTTCAAGCAGAGATATCATGTTCTTTTATCTTGGAAGGTTGCAAGCTCTTGTGGGAAGCAACATGAGAATTATCGTATGTTGACAAGGCACCTCCTTTTCCATAGCCTTTTGAGTGTATGTCAAATTGCAATCAACAATAGCTTGATTTGATCCTTGATTCTTCTCAAGCTCCTACAAGTTCACATTTTGAAAGAAGTCCATATGTTGTAGGTTTTCCTCCCTTATCTATGGTGAAGATGTCAGTTGTCGCAATGATGATGGGTTGTAAAGTTTTGTGCAAAATCATCTAAAACAAACAGAAAACTAGAACCTTGTTGGAGTGCATCCATATCCAGGAGCAACATATCATTCTAAGTTCCAAACAAACAACTAGTGTTAGCAAAAGACCATGTGAAATGTGGGATACCTCAAGAGGGGAACAATAGTACTATTCTCCAAATCCCTAGAAAGCTTGTCATCTTTATCCTACTGCGAGATTAATGTTTGCAAATGAAGAGCACTTTCAACCTCTTTTGTCATCCATGCAAGATTATCCCCTATGAACGCATATTAGGGAAGTGATATTACCTTAGGAAAGAGGTAGTGTGCTGCTTTGTACGGAGTTTCATATGTTCGTCTTGATCAAAAGATAGAATTCCATGTGTAGAGGAGCGCATGCGTTTTCTCTTTCACTTTGATAGATGATAGAATGACCCTTGACTTCGTTTTTGCAGAATCCACCCAATTGTATCAGTCGAGTAGATCCATAATATTTACTTAGTGAATCCATAATAGGTGTGGAGAGTGATGTCTAGAAATCAAGCTTCTCATGACCCACCTAGCAGAGGGACACAGGGAGCCTTGCTCAACCCATCTTGTCCGATTAGTAGAATAACAAGGCAATGATAGGAGATGCACATGCATGAGCACCACGAGGTGTTAGAGGGGTCATATGCTTGAGCTATGCGTCATGACATAGAAACCTTGGGGACCATAGTATCGACCCAGAGCATCAAACCCACATCCAGTCCATAAACGGCAGCCTTCACGTGTGAGCAAGGTAGATTATCAAGAGGGCATGATGCACGTATGCTCTAAGATGAATGCGAGGGCAAGCTCCATGTAAGCTTGACCCTGTGCCATGGCACACAAGAGAGTGTAGTAATTGTAGAGGAGTGCTAGGAGGAGCTCAGCATTAGATCAACCCTGACAGGGAAAGGACAAGGGGGAGCTCGCATAGATCTCAACCCCACACCCTATCGTAGATGCAAGATTAAGGGGAACTCAACAGAGCTCAACCATGATAGCTACAACAACAAGAAAGTGCATAATGCGGAGCTCAAAATGATTTTGACCCAAAATGGACCCATGGACGAACAAGGGGAAAGTATTATCCTTCTCCAATAACATGCATTTACATTCATTGAAATTTAAAGGGTGAAGAGAAGGAAGTAACTCCCACACCCAAAAATGTCTACCTGTGCTTAACTGATAGGTCATTCAAGAGTCAAAAGAGGGATAGTTAGTGGCTCCCTTGTCCCAAATGAATCATGATTTTGTTTTTAACATCACGAGAGGGATGAGTGAATTCTTCCCTTCCCATCAAACTTCATGTGTATGGATGAACGTTTAAAGAAGTTTGAAACTCACCCTCATGAGAGAGGCAACATCCAATGTCACGCGATCATTCATGATAAAATTGTAATTCCCCATCTCACCAACTTCTTTTTAGTTTTCTTGAAAAATTAAGAGAGGGAAGGGCTAGAGAGAGGATACACTCCCCATCGCCTTTCCAAGGTGACCACTAAATCAGATGTGATACAGTTGGATAATGATTCCCAAAGTGTGTGTGTGTGTGGAGGTATGTGTTTGTGTCAGTCTGAGATAGAAGGCAGTTAAAGGAGAGTTCTCATTCAACAAAAAAAAAAAAAACTAAAAAAAAAAATTAAAAGTGTCACTCTTGGCCAAGTGAAGGCCACACATACTCATCCTTTTCAAGTATCAAGGCGCATGTGGAGGATCCATTGACTCACGGGGAATTAGGAGAAAATCTTGTTTCGGATTGTTTTTCTCTATTTTTCAAGACTTCACTCTACATGCAACTCTTTTGTGGGTTCAATGAGTGTTCACTCATGGGCTTGTGTCGTGACTCATGCAAGGGATGGTCCAAAACTAGAGGTGTTATTTTTTGCAAGGTTGAAATTGATCCAAGGTGGTAAACATTGTGCACAGAAAATCCATAAAAATCCATCCTTATAAATTAACACTTCTTTTTGTAAAACGATTTCCTTTTGGATTTTTGTTTCCTTTTAGATATTTGAGCTCCTTTTTACATGCGTGAAAGAGCTCTCTCTTCAAGAGTTCTTTTTTAATTTCCTAATTTACCACTATCGTATCATATCTTCTTTTTTATTTCAAGCACATGTGGTCTTCTTGTGTGGCAGGATGCTCACCCTTGATCCCTAAAGCGTTGGGCTTCGAGCCATTGTCCATGAGTGTGGGTGTGCCTCTTCTTTCATTATTTTCCTCCAACTTGGAGGAATTTCTCCCTTTCATGTAAGATGGTTAGTTTTGTTGATCCTCTTTTCTCAATAGATGCTTAGGCACATGCATTGATAGTTTTGTCTATCAAATGTGCCATTATTCCTCACATTCACTCTTGCAAGATTGCAAATTATGCTTGGAATACACTTACACTTTATACAAGGGACGAAATAGGCTTGTGTTGCTTACCTCTGAAAACAGTTGGAAAGTGAGCATACGAATGAAGGAGATTCCATGGACATGTTTTTGACAAAGATCAAAGATTTGAAGGAGGAGTTAATTTTTTTTCTATGAATTCTTACGAAATGGTTCACTTCTGTAGAATGTTCATAATGGTCATCTAGATTCATATCAACGTTTTGCTTCTACTCTTCGATTGATGGTAAAAGAATATCCAATCTCCTTAACATTTGAGAAGTTAGTCTCTATTTTGTTGCAAAAAGATCAATTAATGAAGAACAGGTCCATTATGTTGGAACATCAAGCTTACACTATGCTTTAGGTGGATTTTATCTACATCAAAAATCTATCATTTGGATTGTGTAAAAAAATATTCATTGAAGACTTCTTTTATTTATGCTCATTTATTGTATTTTTCTAAAGTGTTTTATGGGTAACTTATCGATGTAAAAGCCTAGATATTTACACATGTAAAAAGAGAAAATGGGAGCTCAAATTCCACGAATTTGAGGTGGTTGAGCTTGACAACCAATCACCTAAAGTAGATCAAATTAGATCTTCAGTTTCCTAGATTGTAGGAAAGTGAATTGATTCTCTTCAGCAACCTATCCCCCCTTCATTAGAATCCAAAATCCACTTGGAGAAGTTGTGGAGCCCTTCAAGAGTCTATATAAAGGCTTAAAAACACTTGTACACTTCATGGAAGCAATATACATATACTTTTGGCCATCATTGCCTTGCTCCTTCATTTCTTTGCACCATCTTCTTCAGCAACATTTTAGACACACAACCATATGTGTACCATTCCTCCAAAAGGAAACATTTCAGTTGTAATCATGTTGGCTACTATGAGCATTTGAGGTTGATTGCTTCATCCAAAGACAAAAAGTTTTTTGAGCTAGTCAATGCGCAAACCTATCTGTTTTGTATGGACTCTTTCTCTTTCATGCTCCAATGTACATAGTGGATTTTATTTCACTACTCACATTCCTATAAGGTCTATTTGATTCTCCATAAGCGCAAAGGTTGGTCCTATGTTGGTTCGTTGGACCAAACTTCATGAGTTCGTGACTCACTTTTGCCACCTCCTACAAGCTTCACCAAGTTCTCTCTGTGGTATCAAATCTAGATCAAGATTGGTGATGGATTTCCATCAATGATTGATAAGCTCAATAGACACAACTATGGGGCTTGGCAAATAATAATGCAAGCCTCTTTGCAAGGTAGAAATCTTTATGGAATTGTACCAGGCGATGAAGTTATGCCTACTCCACAATCCAAAGGAGGACGTACACAAGAGGAGACAAATAATCCCACACTTTGGTGTCCAAGGGATGCTCAAGCAACATCATACACACTTAACTCTATCGCTAACCTTCTATTACCACATATTAGAGGATGCAAGACATCTCAAGAACTTTGGATGCCCTAGAGACTTTCTTTTCTCCTAGTACCAAAGCAAGAAAAAATCATCTTGAGAATGAGTTCAACCAAATGAACAAGAGACTTAAACAAACTATCATAGGATTTATTATCAATTTCAAGGAGGTTGCAGATTTGTTAGAATCCATTGGAGAGCTGATTGAAGAAGAGGCCATCATAAGGCATATTCTAAATGGAACTAGAAGTGATAAGCAATGGCAATCCTTCACCATGGCTTATGATTTCATCATGGATGTGCAAACTCCAAACTTCAACATCTTTCTCCAAAAACTCTTCAATCAAGATGCCAACAATAGCATAAATGAAGGTAACTCCTATCATGGTGATACAAATATTTCTCTATATGAAGTTAAGAAGGACAAAAACTAAAAAGGCAATAAGAAAGAAGAGGATGAAGAGGAGACTTCCCAAGCCAACGTTCCTACATTGTTGTTCAGGCACCAATGCATATGCTAGACAACCAAACACGTAGGTGAGCAATGGATGGCTTATGACCATGCCAAGCCTCATATGGAGTGATAGACTATAATGCTTTAGTGGGACAACTGTTAAGTACATATGCTACACACATAATAGCCTCAAGCCAAAAACTATGTGGTAAAGGCTGACTCTTGACCATACACCTTGCCATCTCCATGAGTGACCTTTTCTTTCTTTGAGCAACTCCATTCTGTTGAGGTGTATATGGCATTGTACAGTGATGTTTTATCCCACATTCAGCCAAAAATGCATTTAAGTCAGAAGACATATATATCCCCCCCCCCGATCAGAATGAAGGGTGCCCATTTTACATGGTGATAGATTTTCAGCCAAAAGAAAAAGCTTTTTGAAGCACATAAATATGTAGAACTTTGTTTTCAATGGATAAACCCATGCATGCCTAGAAAAACCATCAATAAAAGTCACAAAGTAAATGTAGTTCCCAAAAGAAGGTGTCTTCTTAGGACCAAAGACATCATTGTGAACAAGCTACAATTTCTTAGTAGCTCGAACTAAACCATCTTTTGGGAAGGAGGAACACTGCATTTTGCCCAAAATACAACTTTCATGAACATGTTTACTAGGTGCCTCAAGTTTGGGCAAAGAGGACACCATTTTACATTTCTACAGGCATATCATACTAGCGAAATTCAGATGTCCAAAGCATGCATGTCAAAGCTTTGCATCTGGCATAACCTAAGAATCTTGAATTGCACATGCTGAATCATTCATAGATTTTGCATAATCTATGAGCTTATACAACCCACGACATAAAATGGTAGAAGCAATAATGATGTCGCCATTTGACAAATCATGAACTGTACATCTGTCATTAATAAATTTCACGGCTAATCCGATCTTAGCGAATGCTGAAACTGATAATAGATTTTTCTTGATCCCTAGCTCAAATAAAGCATCCGACAATGTAAAGAACTGCCATCAATAGTAGTCAAAATGATCTTACCAACTCCCATGACACGATAAGAGGAGTTTTTGGTGCAGGGGATAATATTCCATGTAGAAGCATTCTCAAGTGAAGTGAAGAAACTACGTTGGGAGGTAGTATATTTGGTTGCCCTACTATCAAAGTACCAAACTTTTGAGCCTACTACAAACATACAATGCTCATGAGAAGATGAGTCAAAACTGCAAATAATTCCAAATGCCCCTTCTTCATTCTACACAATATTAGCAGAATCTCTTTTTAGTGTAGAGGCCTCTACAACAATCATTCCAGCCTCCTTTTTCTTTGCCTCTTTTGCATCCAATTTTGGAAAATTCTTTAGGAAATGATCGTTTCCTTTACAGTACTTGCAAAACAATTTTTTCTTTTTTTTTCTTTTCATCTTTGTCCTCCTTGTTTGATTGTGTAGAATTAGAAGATTTCTGCTTACTACTAGATGAGCTCCATATGCTTAAATTGCAATGCACATAACGGACCTATTCTGCTTAGACTAGTCTTCCTGCAATAGAACATAGTCTAACTCCTCAAATATTAAGGCATTTGGATTGCCTTTCATTATCAAACAAAGAGTAGAAGCAAAACTATGATATGAAGCTGGAATACCGTGTAGAACAGTCTACATAAGTGAACTGTCACGAAAGACTTCATCAACAAAAATCAACCATTCCTTCAAATCTTTGATCTTTGTTAGAAAACTATCCATAGAATCCCCTTCATTCATGTGCTCACTCTCTAACAGTTTTTCAAGCTAAGCAGCATGAACCTCATTCCTTGCCTGGTATAAAGTGGTAAGTGTATCCCAAACATCCTTTGTTGTTTTGCAAGAGGGAATGTGAGGAATAATGGCATGTTTGATAGACAAGGCTATCAATGCATGTGCCTAAGCATCTTTGCCATCTCCACAAATTTGCTCTACACTAGGTGTTGCAAGAACCGCAACACGAACATGAACAGGAAGAATATGGCCATCTTCAATGTCATCTACATCACCTTCAGTAAGTCTATTTGAAGGTGTCATAGGACATTTCCCAACATCCTGCATAATATTCCACAATCCTTTTACAACCAATACATGACGCATCATATAAGCCTATAATGGGTAATTGGTACCATCTAACTTATCCTCAATAATCAACATACAAAATACATCACTCCTTTTAGCCATGGCCACTCACTAAAACGCCTTGATGCAAGAAAATGATTATATCTTAAAAAGTTAAACAAAACTACCCTATTAAGTTCTGCTTAACCTATAGCAAACTTTAAGACACTTATACTGTTGAACCAAAAACTATATATATGTTTTCCATAAAAAGACAAAATTGCCTACATAAGCACTATGATAGTGTGTTCAAAGGTCGAAATGAGCTCAGATCATGATCTCGACACTTCAGATCGGAGCTATTTTGACCTCGTAATCACCCTAAGTATGGTCACCAAATTTCGTGCAATTTTGAGACTATGACCAAAGGGGTGTTGATGATGCCCTAGATGAAGCCGCTCTGGTACCAATTGTTGGAGTTTGAGGTCTATGTAAGCACCCAAAATGCACAAGGAAGAAGAAGAAGCTTGGAGCACAACACACAATATTGAATGTATTACCACTAGAATGTACAAAGATAAGTGACATGTTAGGGTTATAGACATATATACAACCTGGGGGGAAAAAACCTCCTGAAAAAGGAAAAAAGTGCCCCAGCATTCCTAGTGTGTTCATACATATCACTAACTAAGTATATCAACACAAATCACTTCAAGCATGACTCCACTATAGGCATCCATAGCATACCAATCTAATGCAAAGGAAGCACTATGAGATCCTCAATGAGTATGATATTCAGAGCTACATCTAATTTTCTATCTCACAAAGTTAACACCATGCACTTTGGCATAGTTTTTGCCTCCTCTATATCAGTCATCTCATCAACAAGTGAATCATGTAAATCTGTATCACAAATGGAATGATTTGCATGATCACATGAAACTTGTAAAGGCTAGGAAATTGCCTCATTCGGACCAACACCTAATTGTCCACCTGTAAAAAGATGCAACAAAGTGTCATACACATCTCTAGAGCCAATAGAAGTCTTCTTGGTACATTAAAGTAATGGTTGAATCGCATCTTCCACAAAAACAACATCACAACTAACCAAAATGAATTTATTCTATCGATGATAGACATCATAGCATTTTCTTTCTTAATTGTATGCAATGAAAATACATTTCAGTGCTTTATCATTGAATTTCTTGCATTCTTGTTCAAGCACTAATGCATATGGAAGACAACCAAAAACATGCAAATGAGCAATAGATGGCCATGCTAAGCCTCTTAGGAGTGATAGAATGTAGTGCACTGGTGGGGCACATGTTATGTACGTATGTTGTACACATAACAACCTCAAGCCAAAAGCTATGTGGTAAAGCTTGACTTTTGACCATACACCTTGCCATCTCCATGAGTGACATGTTCTTCCTTTTAGCAACTCCATAAAGTTGAGGTGTATACATTATTGTATACTGGTGTTTTATCCCACATTCAACAAAAAATGCATTAAATTAGAAGACATGTATCCCCCCTCCTCGATCAGAATGGAGAATGCCCATTTTGCATGCTGATCGATTTTCAACCAAAACCATCCTTTGAGGCACATAAATAGTTTGGACTTTGCTTTCACTAGATACATCCATAAAAGACATGAAGTAAAGGTAGTTCCCAAAAGAGGGTGTCATCATTAGACCACAGACATCACTTTGAATAAGCTACAATTTTCAATTAGCTCAAACTGAACATATTTTTAGAACGAGGAACGTTGCATTTTTCCCAAGATATAGCCTTCACAAACACTTTTACCAAGTGCCTCAAGTTTGCATAGAGAGGACACCATTTCAAATTTCTATAGGCATACCAACCTAGCAAAATTTAATTGAACAAAGCATGTGTACCAATGATTTGCATCTCAGATCACCTGAGAATCATGTAATGCACACATTGAGTCATTCATGGATTTTTCATAGTCTATGAGCTTATGCAATGCAAGACATAAAGAATAATAACATCACCATTTGGGAGATCATGGATTGTATATCAATCATTAACAAATTTGATAACCAACCCAATCTTGGCTAATGCCAAAACTCGCAATAAATTTTTCTTGATCCTTGGTACAAACAAAGCATCTGAAAATGTAAAAGACCTAGCATCGGAAGTAGTTAGAATGACCTTACCAAATCCCATTACATGATAAGAGGATTTATTGGCACATGTGACATTATTCCCTATAGGGGCAAGCTCAAGTTAATTGAAGAAACGTTGCTACAAGGTAGTATGCTTGGTTTCACCACTATCAAAATAACAAACATCTGAGTCTACTCCAGACATACACTCCTCATGAGAAGATGGGTCAAAACTACAAAAAGTAGTCAACAACCATTCTTCATTCTGCACAAGACTAGTAGACTTTGTTTTGGGTGCAGAGGCCTCGACAACATCCATCCCAATCTCGTTTTTCTTTGCCTCTTTGGTATCCAATTTTGGACAAATCTTTATGACATGATCATTTTCTTTATAATATTTTTGACTTTTTTATTTCTTCTCATCTTTGTCTTCGCTTTTAGACTATGTATAATTAGTAGATTTTTGCTTACTAGTAGATGAACCCCATTTACCGTTGCCCTTTTGACTATCTGCAACATGCATAATGGAACTATTCTACCTAGACTAATCCTCATGCAATAAAACAAAGAATAACTCCTCAAACGTTAAGGCACTTGGATAGCCTTTCATCATCAACTGAAGAGTAGAACCAAAACTTCGATATGAATCCAAAAGACTATTCAGAACAATCTACACAAGTGAAGTGTCTCGTAAGACCTCAGCAGCACAAATCAACTTCTCCTTTAAATCTTTGATCTTTGTCAAAAAATGTCCCTGGAATCTCCTTAATTCATGTGCTCACTTTCCAATTGTATTTGGAGGTAAGAAACATGACCCTCATTTCTTGCCCAGTATAAAGTAATAAGTGTATCCCAAGCACCCTTAGCTATTTTTCAAGAGCGAATGTGAGGGTTAAGGACACATTCGACAAAAAAAGCTATCAACAAAGTTGGTCTAAAGTAGGTGCAACTGGAACGGGAGCACCAATAGGAATTTGAAGATTGTCATCTTCAACACCATCTACATCACCTTGGATAATTGTATTTGCAGGCATAATAGGATGTTTTTCAAAACCTTGCACAATATTCCATAGACCTTTTGTGACCAATACATGATGCATCATATATGCCCATAATGTGTAATTAGTACCATCCAATCTATCCTCAATATCCAAAATCAGGAATACATAATTTCTTTTAGCCATGGCCATCGACTAAAATAACTTGATGCAAAAAAATGATTCTATCTTGAAACGTTGAACAAAAAAACTCTGTCAAGTTCAGCCACATCTATAGCAGACTTCAAGGCACTTGTACTAGTGAATCCAAACCTATATATATGTTTGGCACAAAAGGATGAAATCACGTGCATAGGTGTCGTGATAGTGTTTTTGAAGGCTGAAACAAGCTCAGATCACAATTTCAATACCCCATAGAAAAGTTGTTTTGAACTTCTAATCGCTTTGAGTATGCTCATCAATTTTTATGTGATTCAAATTTTGTGAATAGAGGGGTGTGGACGATGCCCTAGATGAAGCAGTGATGTGCTTTTATATGAATTGTTGTAGTTTTGAGGTCTGGAGAAGCATGCAAACAACACAAGGAAGAAGAAGTCGCATAGCAAACAATACTATATGTATTACCAAGAGGATGTAGAAAGATAAATAACTCATTAGGGTTATATGTGTATATACAAACCAAGGGAAAAAACCTCCTAAAGAGGCAAAAAAGTGACTTGGTAGTCCTAGTGTGTTTACACACATCACTACTGAAATATATCAACAACCTCAAATGGTGATGTTATTATCGCTTCTAGCATTTTATGTTGTGGGCTGTATAAGATCATGGCCTATGCAAAATGTATAAATGACTTAGCATGTGGAGTTCAAGATTCTCAGTGTTTCTCAGATGCAAAGCTTTCACATGCATGATTTATTCATTTGAATTTCACTAGTTTGCTATGCCTATAAAAATTTGGTCTTATCTTTACCCAGACCTGAGGCACCTTAAAAACATGAAGGCTGTATTTTCTTGAAAATGCAGCATTCTTCCTTCCCAAAATATGGTTCAATTTGAGCTGCTCATAAATTGTAACTTGTTCATAGTGATGTCTATGGTTGTATATAGACACCTTCTTTTGCGAACCACCTTTGCTTCATGACTTTAATTCATGTATTATCTGGGCATGTGTGGGTGCATCCACTGAAACCAAACTCCAAAGTGTTTATGTGCATTAAACATTTTCTAATTATGGTTGAAAATTTATTAACATATAAATTGGGCCCCCTCCATTTTGATCGTGGGGGGAATACATGTCTTCTATTTTTTATGCGTTTTTGGCTGGGTGTGGGATACAATGTCAATGTATAGTGTCCTATATATCCCAAAAAAGTGGATTTTCTAAAACAAAGAACAAATCTCTTATGGAGATGGTGAGGTCCATGGTAAAAGGTAAGGCTTTAGCACATATCTTTTGCCTTGAGGTGCTTATGTGTGCAACATATGTACTTAATAGGTTTCCCAAAAAAAAACTCTATTTAATCCCTCCATATGAAGCTTGGAATGGTCTAGAGCCATCTCTTTCTCATCTCTGTGTCTTCGGTTAATTGTCACATCAATTAGTTCCTAAAAAACAACATTGAAAGATGGATGATAAAGCAATAAAATGCATTTTCGTTGGGTATGATTTGGAGAGCAAAGGCTATCAAAAATATCATCCACATGCCAAATGCATTTTGGTTAGCCATGATGTTTTTTCTATGGAAGATGCAATTCACCCATTACTTTCATGTACTAAGGAGAAATCAATTAGCTCTAAAGATGTGTATGACACTTTGCTTCCTCTTTTTACATGTGAATAGTGAAGTGCTAGTTCAAATGAGGCAATTCAACCTTTACAAGTTCTACATGATGATGTAAATCATTCCATTTTTAAAGCAAATTTACATGGTGCACTTGTCAATGAGAGCGATGGCATAGAAGAGGCTAAAACTATGCATATGGATAGTGTAGAATTCAATACATAGAAAATTAGATGCACCTATGTCATATCCCGCTTGTTCAAGCTCTCATAGAAACTCATTTACATTAGATTATTATGCAATGGTTATTTCTAGTCTTTGTGATGAGAATGATCATGTTTCTTTTGATGAACCACAAAATTCGAAAAATTGGATGGCTTCTATGCAATTGGAATATGATGTTATTACGAAGAATGGTAATTGGTCTTTATGTGATTTGCCTCAAAGAAAAAAGGCCATTGGCACTAAATGGGTATACAAGCTAAAATGTAAGCCTAATGGAACAGTTGATAGGCATAAAGCTAGGCTTGTTGCAAAACATTATGCTCAATTGATGTTGATGAGAACTTTGTTCCCACATGTTATATGACCGCTATTCGTAGATTTTTGCAGTTCAATCTCATCATGGCTGGAATGTACATCAATTGGACATTAAAAAATGTATTTCTGAATGGTGACTTACATATTGTTGAATTTAAGTCCGATTTGCATGCCTCTTTTGAGATGTCAGATTTAGGTCATTTTCATAATTGTTTTTTATTCAATTTATGCAAGTTGATGGGGGAATAGTTTTGTGCCAAAAAACATATATTGACACATTATTGTATTGTTTTAACTGTGAAGAATGCAAACCTATTGCCACTCTTATGGAAACACGTTTATGGTTGAGTCTTCATGATGCTAGAAATGCATTTGGTGTTCTTCTCTACCAGGAGGTTCTTGCATGATCGATTTACTTATGCATAACTTAGTCTAATATTTAGTTTTTATCTCTTAAATGAGTAGGTTTGTGCATTTCACAGGTGCCAAGCATTGGTTGGCATTGAATCACATTCTTTTTATATTTGGCTGCTACTCGGCTACTTGGATTTCCTTATCCCAATGGGGGGATCATTACCACCATATTTACATGCTTTTTCTAACTCTAGCTAGGCTCATTACTATGATGCTCATGTGTCCACTACTGGTTTTGCTTCAAGCTTAGTAGCTCATGCATATCATAGTTGAGCAAGAAGCAGCCTATTGTGGCCACTTCTAGTTGTGAGGTTTAGTATATGACAACTTTCATAACAATCGATGAGTGTGTGTGTGTAGCTGAGACACCTTTTGGTTGATTTGGGTGTTGGTTCATCTTCATGACCATCTTCACTGATAGTCAAAGAACATTGGAAGTTGTGAGGAACCCTACACTCCATGCTTGCACTAAGCACATTGAGGTGCACTAACAAATGTCAGGGAGATGTTCTCTACTATAGAGATTAGTTTGGCTTATGTTCCCACATAGGATAACATTGCATACCATTTCACAAAGGCTCTACATAGGGAAAAGTTTGAAGCTTTCCAAAAAGCTTTTGGCTTACATTCTTTTATGAATTGATCTTTTTCCACATAGCTTTTCACTTCCTTATACATGAGTGCTGACTCCTTGTTCATCGCATCACTCCCAAGAGGGATTTGTTGATATATTTTGGTAGTCATGTGTGTGAACACACTTAGGATGGCGGAGTGATTTTTCCCCTCTTAAGGAGGTATTTTGCCCCTAGCCTGTATATATTCCTATAGCCCTAAGGGGTCACTTATCTTTGTACATTCACTTGGTAATAAATTCTATATTGTATTTTTCTACGCATCTTCTTCTTACTCATGTTGTTCGTGTGCTTTCATAGACCTCAAACTCCA
Organism: Ceratopteris richardii; assembly: GCA_020310875.1. NCBI lineage: Eukaryota > Viridiplantae > Streptophyta > Polypodiopsida > Polypodiales > Pteridaceae > Ceratopteris > Ceratopteris richardii. The sequence continues at coordinate 112,227,902 of CM035439.1, read as the reverse complement.
ACAAAAATAAGTTTATCAAACTAAAAGAAAGCCAAATCTATGTTCATTGACTCATAACATTATGTGAGATCCAAATTCGATTATGCATTGTTTGATGAAGCAAAACTAACAATTGAAAATGGTTTGCTAGTGCTAATTATCATAAATATACTAATGATCTCATCATTTATCTTGGAAATGGTATTATCTCATGGATTAAAAAAAATCCAATTGTAGCATGTGAGACTACAAGAGTAGAAATACCAGGTCTTTTATATCTATAGGATATTTGAACTCACAACCTCCTAGCTAGGAGTGTGATGGGCTAACGACTTTGCCCCAAAATCCATGGTTGAGGATCGCTTCCTAATCCTCCCTCTTGGGCTATAGTTTAACCATCTTCTACTTGTCAAGGGTGTGGTTCGACCATCTCCTACCTAAAACTCTATTACATTCTTCCCCCTTAGTTGATCATTTTCCTTGCTGATCTATTCTTGCATCTCTCTTGCCTTGGGGACTAGCTCCTGAACTCCTTAGCTACCCTTGAATTGATGTACTCAACCTCACATAGTTTCTTGAACCTTGTTCTCGAACTTGGTGTCTTGAACCTTGTTTTCAACCTTAGTATCTTGAGCCTTTTTCTCATTCATGTTCGGTATCGTGAATCCTCCATCAAGTACCACCCAAGGTGTCCCAAGTGCTTCTCACTTCCTGGATAGCTCAATAGATTTGGAATTTTTTTTCAACAACTTTCTCGTGCTATGTTACATGCCTCAATCTGACCTATCAATTGTGAGATACACTCCTTCTTTTTGTTGGATGAAATTTTCAAGGCACTACCTTCCCTCTTCCTAGGCTTTCACATGAAAGAGTGCACATACACCTTTTTTGGAGACATTGAGTTCCCATGACATTTGTGGAGTCCATCCACCTTGCCCAAGCCTAGTTCTTAGGCTCTAATAGCAACATAATGAACTAGACTATTACAACCACCACTGATTAGAGAGATGACTCTCCTTCCAACCTTTAGCTAGTCCCATCAACTAGGATCACAAATGTAATTGAAGTCCACAAGTTCATGTATGATCTCCATCACCCCTTTATTACTTTCCACTCAAATCCACTAGTAGTATGTGTGCTCTCCACTCAAGTAAAGTCTCTGTGGACTCAATTTAATTCATGATAACTCAAGTTAGAAGGGTCTAGAGATCTTTGGGAAACAATATCTCCCCATGCTCTGCATGAAGGTTGAACCCAAGACCTCCTATTTCTCATGCTTCAGACTTAAGGACTATGCCAAGGGAGCACATGAACCTATGCTTAATTCTAGTCTCTAGATCTTAGGTTATACATATGAGTGACCAAACAATGTCGAGTTTGAGGTTCGTTTGAACCTGTCGGACACATAGATCATAGACTTTAGTCCAATGTTGTATCTATATGAGATTTGGACTCATAATTTCCGAGCTAGGAGTGTGATCGGATAACCACCTACCCCAAAAGCCATGTTGGAGGAGTACTTCCTAATCCTCCCTGTTTGGGTGTAGTTCAAACATCTCTTGCCTATAAAGGTGTGGTTCAACCATCTCCTATCTATCGCTTTATTACAAGGTCAATAGATGCAATATCTAACCACTATTCATCTCATAATCCTAGAAGCGTATAATATGCATAAAAGCTATTGACAGTTATATAATAGAATGTATAGGTGAAGAATATAAATTCTTTATGGAGACAAACTTCTATGGGCATAGTGATCTTCTTTATGTAAGCTAAGAAATAGCACATTGGATAACAATACGTTATTCATTTTCATGTACCCATCCTATACGAATTTCATGAATTGGAAAAGAAGCTTCTTCACTGGGTTATTTTACATTCTTTTCGCAACTAGAGTTCTTCATAACATTTGTGTTAGCTTCATCTATGATGCAATTGAGGGGTGTTTTCTTCCATTTTTGATGATTAGCTACACACTCACCAAGTCCAATACCTTGTATAGTTTTTGGATTTTATTCATGGTCATCTTCAGTTGACACATATAGAGGGATTGCATAACAAGGAAATGAATTACATGTTACTAAACATGCCCAAATTCCCTCTTCATCTCCAACATCAATACTCATATTCCCCATTATGCTAAATACGTGAGTCGCATTCATGTGCCCGTGCCTAATTGGCCCTTCTTTAATGTGAATTTATTTTAGCTCCTTCCCTTCATGCATAACCCACATCGTATGCTTTCCCTAGTCATGTAGACCACTAGTGTACCTTAACTAGGGCCTTCTAATCAAAATTTGGAGTCCTTCATCCACCTATGGGAGTCTCAACGCAAACAAATCTATGCTTAAAATGTTACCTTGAATAAATTTGTTACTCTAGGCACTACTCCTAGAGGATTTACTTTGCTTTGGTCTATCAAGGTTAGTGGTAAGTTTGCTAATGTGAAGGTTGGAGTCCAAGCCTTTTCATCATGTGCTATAGCATTGAATTTATACTTGAATCATCATACACAGCAACTCCCTAGAATTCATGCCCTTTGGTCCTTATAATTAGATTGGGCTATTTTTTAAAAAAGAGGGAGGATTCCTTGACCACTTTATCTTCACTCAAGGTAGCCACCATTTTCCATAAAATTTGAAGTGGATAAGTCATCAATAATCTGCAATACTTCTAACCTGAATGTTGCATCCATTCTCAAGAGATAAAAAATACTTACTTCTTTTTTCATTGTTTTAGTAGCCTTGTAGGTTCTAATTCCTTTAGTGTTTGAGAGATATGTTGTTCTTTAAACTCTCTCCTAGCCATGTTATAAGCTCTCATAATCACCTTGTTCATGTCTGTATCATCCCATCCTAGTGGGATATCTGTGGCTCCTTTAGAGGAAGACATGCCCTTGCTAGTACTCTCCTTAGCTTTAGGCACTTCCCTTGTCACGAGTTCCTAAAGAGCTTCTTCCTTAGGGATTCCACCATTGCATGTTATTTGCACTACTGAAGAGTGGATTTCTTCAAAATGGACTACCTTGGTTGCTAGTGAAGGCATACTAGCTTCCTCTATAATATAGTCCATATCCATAGATATCATTTGGATATGGGATTTAGATGTGGAAGGTTTGTTCTTGGAGTAACATAGAGTATAATGTTCTCTTGCCTCAAGATACTATCTGTAAGGGGGAAATCTCTAGGTAGAAGGAATTTTCTCTAATAGTGCCCATAATACCCAAACCTAAGCAAATTTATGTATTCTCTAGGTCTTTAGGTTTTCCGAATCCTTTCTCACCTAAGCCACTAGGTCCTGGGGATCCATGGAGATTGAAACTTCAGAAAAGAAAATCCCATATTGTTGCCTTATCTTCTCTAGTCTAGTTGAAGTAGTAATGAATTCATCGATGGTAACTATGGGGAGCACACGATTCTTTAGCTTGCATTCTGTGGCCGTTGGGAGTGGCTTAGCTAGCCACTTTTAGCAAAAGAATCATGCAAACGGTCTCCTAACTTAGCCATGAGTGCTTTGGCCCTAGTGATGAATTCCAAAAATGTTTCTCCTACACTCAATCTTAAACTTTCCAATTCCTTTATAATTTTCTTAGTGATATTACTTTCATAAATTTGGCTCTTGAAGTTGTCCTTCATTAAGTCCCATAATCCCATGTTTCAAATTGGTTATCGGGGAAGTTTAACCATCTATCAACCAAGCATACATTTGGCTTAGGTAATGCTTCCCTAAGTTCACTTTTTGATGCTATCAATCACTTGGTTTTTCATCTTTTTTGTTAGCTTGTGTACTTTTAACTCTTCAAGCATTTTCTTTCTTTTCATCCTATGGTATTGTACAAGGTTGGAGCTCCTTCATACTGAGTTGGAAACACTTACCCTCACAATCCATTTGGTTGTATGAAGTTATCAAATAGGCTTCATGGTTTTGTGACTAGCACTAGTGGGCTTGTGTCCAAAACCATCATTGTAGGTTGATTGTAGGTCTTGATGGACTCAATAATTCCTTGGGGGCATGGTCAAAGATGGTGGAGCTCACATGGGCTCAAAACCCTATGATGCATTCAAAGGTATTATGCTAAGTTTGATTTGATTCTCTTTATTTCGGGTCTTGCATGCCATCTTGGAAAGCTATGGAGATTTAAATTGGTTTTCATGACTCCCCCTCATGGGAACTATGTCGAAAACCAATTCAAGTTGGGTGCAAAAATGCGGCTTTTACATTTCTTTTCGGAAGAGGGTGCAAACCTCTTAAAGTTACCTAGGAAACTTGTTTTTTTTGTTCCTACTCCTTCTTCCCTTCTCACTTTGGTTGGCTTCTTAAAACAACTTGATGCTATAGTGAAAAATTTTTTTATGCATACTCATTGATTGCCTCTCACTTTGTTGGTAAAAGCATCTCAAGGTTAATTATGCACCTCATGCAAGGATTATTGCTAATTTTGGTTTTCACCTTCTAGGTATGCACATATGCTCACTAGCCATGCATGTGTGCTAATCACTTGTCAAAGTGTTTTCATTGATATTTTTGCATCTATCTTTGTAGGGTCCATGTGTTACAAGGCTTGCTAGTCATGCTTTTTGGATCTTCATACGACTTGGGAACCTATGGCATGTATGATTGGTTCTTATTTGAGCTCACTTCATGGGGAGGGATATTATACTTTCATGACATGAGAGGATTGGGAGTTATGCTAAGATTCCCTTTAGGTTTGGGACCCATCTTGTGTATTTCCATGCATTCAAATGTTTACTTCAAGCATGCTTTCTATGCAAGTACCTTCTACACATAATAGTTGATTTAATTTCTCAATTATTTAGATGATCCATTTTCCGTTGTATAGAAGTTCCTACATAGGAACTCCCCTTTACCCACTTTTTGAGAAAATCAATAAAAACCCATCTTTACAAATTAGATTTTTTTTGTAAAAGAATCTCCTTTCAGATTTTATTCATTTCTAGATATTTGTGCTCAATTTAGCATATGTGCAAGAGCTCTCTCTCTCTATCTCTTCAAGATTCATTTATGTGCTCAACGTATTCCTTCTCCTCTCTTATATAAGGACGATTTCTTTTTGTAATGGGGTTGTTAGGGGAATCTTGTGCAGAAAGGGACTGGAGTATTTGTAGGACTGGAGTATTTGTAGGAAAGGGAAGAAGGAGAAGAAGAGAAATATAGACACTGGAAGCTTTTGTATATAGATTATAAACAGAAAAATACAATGATAATGTATAGGACAAAGCCAAATGCTTTGTTACATAAAATAAGTGAGTATACATTGCACATATGAAATTTGGTATGAGTCAAACAATTTGTAGTTTTTTCCTGCAATGTACTAACGAAAGATTAAATTATCTAAGAAAGTGTGCTATTGCTTTGAACCATTTTTCCTTAGTAACGCCACACAAGAACAGATTCTCCCACCCATTTGATGCAATTAATAGATCTATTTGGCATCAAATGCCACAAGTTTTTTCTTAACAAAGTAGCATAGTGCATTTGATGAGTTTTGATAATAGAAATCACATGGATCTTTAGTATATTATGATTCAATTGAGAATTTTTCCTTTCTTCCATTCGACGTTCATTTGTGTGTGTACATCTATTTTTTCATATGATCGAAAAAGCATCAAGGTTTCTATAAACTTCATAATCCTCCTTTATGTAGAAAAATTATACTTCCCCTCTATGCTTGTCAAAAAATGTTAAATCTTCCATTTTAGGACCCCCAAACACATATATTTATATTATCGTTTTCCCATACATGGATATTTTTTTTTTATATAAAGGAAGTTCGGCAATAGCCTACTCTCCCGGACTTGAATTAAATAAAGAAACAAAGGTACAATAGAAGGGGGCTAGTGCCCACGGGACCCCCCAAATCCCACAAAGCAGGGGAAGCTTGATTGAATCCTAGGTTGCATTACAGAGAAGGTTAATCACCCTCTCATCGCCCTCATGCGGGGCCCACTTGGGTTTGAGCTTGTTGTTGATCAAAAGGAGGACTTGATGGTGCCTGAAGGGGGGGGATTTCTTACTGTTAACGATCCTTTTGCCAAGGAGGAATAGTGATTTCTCAATCGACCACTCCCTGGGGGGATTGCCGAAGTTGAGAGCACACCTCTCCCGCCAAATTTTCCACAGGGCTTCCCCTCTGATGGCGTTCCAGAGTGTCGCAGAGCAGTCGATCGCTTCTCCCAAAAGGACTTGTTTCCAATTAAGCTGTTTTTGAAGTCTGATTTTCGATCCAACCGTCTGCCAGATTCTGTAGGAGTTGGGGCAAGTAAGGAAGATGTGTGGGACATCTTCGATAGCACGGTGGCAGCGTTTGCACCAAGGAGGGATCCCACAAAGTTTGCTAGCCCTATGGTTGGTCCAAATTCCTCGATGAAGAATTTGCCATAAGAGAATAGACTTCATACATGGATATTTAAAGATATAGGTTGGCATACTATAAAGAATTCTGGCCTTGACTATTTATGAAAGTGACATGTTTCATACAAGCTCTTGGATGTAAGGCATAAGCAAAAAGAGTGTCCATCAGGTGGTGTTGAACAACGAACATCTTTTTCTAAATCATATACACCAATGGAAACTTAGTTGTTGTATTTCATTCTGTCATGGTAATCCTTCCATATATAGTCATGTTTACCATATTCTATAAAACTCTTCTATCCTTCCCAAAACATTAACCTCAATAATCTCCAAAATCACTTGGGATTTTCAGCCTTTAGCTTATACATATAGTATTTGTTCCTTTGTCCTTAAATTTGATAATTTTTTCCCCACATCCACAAGAAGTTAAGTACCTACTTAGAATTGCTGCTCGTTTATGCATTGGATTCTTATCTTCTATTTTTTTGTTTAAATGAAAGTTTGACAATAGCCTACTCTCCGAGACTTTAATTAAGAAATAAAAAAATTGTACAAGTGAATGGGCTTAGTACTCGAGGGACCCCCCGAATCCTACAAAGCAGGGGAAGATCATACAAATTTAGAGAGCTCTACAAAAGAAGGTAGATCATCCTCTCAGTCCCCTTCATGTGGGGCGTTCACCGTTCAGAAAAAAAGACAGTTAAGCCAATACATTTTAGCCTAATTTTGGTAAACTACGAGGGCCAAAATATTCGTTCGCAAAATCCAAATGTTGCATCACGTCATCAAAATATCCACAAGTAGATGTAGAACAAGACATTAACAAAGAATTTATATATATATATATATATATATATATATATATATATATATATATATATATATATATATATATATATATATGTGTGTGTGTGTGTGTGTGTATGTATGTATAGAGAGAGAGAGGATAACTATAACCTAAGGCGAACCAAATACAAGGAGCATAGAAAGAGAAGAATAAGATAACTAACAACGGTTGACTTGCATAAGCTTTCAATTGCAGAATGGTATTCTCGTCAAGAATGACATTGGAAATGGGATTCAACGGCTTGCATGCAAATTAAAGATTCTTCATGTGATGATCTTTCCTATTTTCTAAGATAATACCTTTTATATCATAGGACTTAGTACTATAATGAGAGGACCTCATCTAGAAAACTTGCATTGACTAGAGGTCTCACATGGTCATTTTATTTTTTGATCTCTAGAAATGGTATTGTAGAACCCATGCACTTATGTTCGGATATGTTTTGCTTCAAAGCATCACTACCTTTTAGATTCTCATTTTTTGTTGTTATTAATTTATCTATAATTTTCTGCTGTGTGATATGCTGAGCTTACTGAAATATTCTTATATCTTAGTGAACAATGCTGTTGGAGAGGAGAGTTTCCGAAATAGAGCACTTGAACTAACAGGTAATCAAAACTTAGATGTTTAAATATATTTTAGTGAACAATTCTTTGATGTTCAAGATATTCATGTTGAATTAAAGAATTTATTTCTGAAAATTATGCAGGATTAATCGCCCTCTTGTTGGACATCTTCTACTCTTTCCTCTGAAAGTTAGTGATGCTCGGAGCAAAGGAAAAATGTTTCTGATATATTAAATTATAAAAAGATAATTGTTTCTAGTCATCCATGAGTTACTTAAAATACAAAAAGGATAGTTGTTTCTATGGAGGTAGTGAGAAGTTTTTTTGCTAAAAAAACACGGTTTGTTTACACATTGCATGTAAATTTACAGGTTGTCTATCTTGGAAAAAAAGCTGTGCATGTGCAATCGGTTTGTAAACTTCACGTAAAAGAAAAAGATAACGGAATCATGTAATGCAGATAGAGAACTGCTAAAGAAAAAAAATATTTTCTTTAGTGTTGGATATTGTAGTATTCTTGAGATTGAAGCAAAAAAGTAATTTAGCTACTAACTCCGTATATACAAAAAAGTAGACATGCATGAATATATGCACTTATGCATGCATGGATGTATTTATTGTACGTATGGATGCATACATGTACATGTATGGATGCACACATGTATATGTATGTATGTGCGTAGTACATATGTATGTATATATATGTACGTATGTATGTACGTATGTAAGTTTGTAAGCATGTATGCATGCATGTATGAATGGATACATGCAAGCACATATATATGTATGGAAGGATGTATGTATGTAAGTATCCATGAATTGCATGTATGTATTTATCTATGCATATATGTATGTATGTATGGATGCATGTATGTAAATGCATATGTACGTATGGATGCATGCATGTATATATTTCCTTCTGTATGTATGTGTCTCTGTGTATGTATGTATGTATATATGTAGGTATCTGTGTATGTAAGTATGTACCATATATGTATCTGTGTATCTATGTATGTGTGTATTTATGTAGGTATCTGTGTATGTATGTACATGTGTAGGTATCTATGTATGTATGTATATGTGATTGTATGTATGTGGGTATGTATGAACCTGGGTGGCTAACTCATAACTTGAAAGTTTACAACAAGTTTCAGAAAACGCGTACCATCTAAATACTAATGCGTT